>JUFY01021982.1:20906-125732 GCA_001855655.1 Leptopilina clavipes | reverse complement strand
CCCTAATAGTGATTCATCGATTAGTAAAATTCACCAACGGACATATAACAGACATAGCAATGGAATCAAACACCCAAAAAACAATAATTACAGTGAATTTAGAGTTGGAAATTGACAAACAGTGTTTTTTTGTCAATAGTTTTGTGTTAATAGTTGATTCTAGGAGTTGAAGTTAAACGAGTCGTAAAAAGCTATAGGGTACAAAAGTATGGATCGTGTACGTACGCAGCTCGGCCGTTTGGAACGAATCTCGAGGCGGATCAGTCTGTTGAGCGATTCCTCTTCCCCTCGACCTCCTCCACAAACCTCCTCTCTACCTCCTGGTTCACGCTCAGCTCTTAGCAAACGAGCGTAGGTAGGCACGAACGAGTCACACGGGTCACGCACATGCACGCACACTTGGTCGATATCACCATCACCAATGCAATGACGTCACGCAAAGTCCAAGTTAGCCTCAATCCCTGTAGCGCCAGCAGGGAATCAACGATAAAACGATTCTCCTGACTCGTCCCAACAACTGCCGCACAGCCAGTCGAAAATGCTACTATACTATACCGCTAGTAGCATCAGCTACAACAGGCCAATAGAATCCACAATTTTGCAAACTTATTAAAAATTAATCAACAAAAATCACTATCACTGAACAATATTCCAAAAAATACGCACAATTTACACAATTTAACGGACTTTGTTGCACAAAACAAATTCAGTATTCACAGATCACGCGTGGGCCTACAGGTGAGGTCACACAGGCACAATGGCTCGCACGCGACACACTAACACTAGACCAGTCTCTCTCTCTCTCTCTCTCTGTATGTGTTTGTGTGTGTATATCTCACACATACACAATACACGCACAGACACTAGAACCCCGTGAAACGATAGTAGTAACCACGTGGATCGTCGTGAGACACGAGGTTGATCGAGTTTTCCCGCCAATCTCGACTTGTCGATAATGAGAACTCGCGAAAAACAGTGGAAAATCGACTCGAATGGACAAGAGCGAGCGTCCTGCTGCATCGAGCGTGCAAGATGGTCGTTCGTTCTCGTCGCAGTCGTGTCGTCGTCATCGTCTTCGTGCTGCGTTCTCGTATCCCTCTCCACAATTCTCGTTCGTTCGGCTCCGCTCGCTGCTTTCGGCTCCCCTCGACACTCACGTTTTCCCCTATCCCCCTTCCGTAAGAGTGAACCGCTTTTCCTTCCCCTTTCGTCCCACCGCCGAACCACCCAACACGCGCAACTCTGCACTACTCAACCCACAAACGGGGTTTTCGTTCGCTCTTCGTTCTTCGAGAATCGTTTTACTCTCTTTTCGGGATCTATTTGTCCGAATAGGATAGGAAACGCCGTATTTGTATTAGGAACGTACCTACGTTCCTAAATTCACCTCTCCCAAAAGTATCAGTGATACTAAACATCGCAAACTTTTACTTTAGACAAAATAACACAAGTCCTGTGTTGCAATTAAGTTTGAGAAAAGATTCGGAAAATGATGGGACAAGAAAAAGGTATATACAAAGTGACAAACAGGAAGTTGGAAATAGAGAGAGATGCTTTCAGGAAATGAGGAGTGACGGAAGATAGTACGAAAACGGAGATGGATTTATTTGGGACGAATGGAGATTCGTTCGTTCGTGGGAGGAGAAATCAAAGTGGGTGGGAGAATTTCACCTGTTTCACTGTGGAAGGGCTCGTGTGGGATGGAATATAACGGAAAAACTATAAAAAGAGAACTGCGTCAATGGCAGAAAAATACATTCGGTATGTACCATGTAGAGAGGAGAGGAGTTGCTGAGAGGCAGTAGAGGCAGAAGAGTTGAATTTTTATTAATTATAATGGACCTCTATTGTAAAACACAAAGCTTTTGTTTCAATTTCACCCGCAGTCTTGAATAATGGACCGAGAAATAAGTAATCAACAAAATATACCCATTTTATTTGGAATCATCATGTCCTTTCATCTCCAAAAATATACCCAAACTGGGATTTTGTTTGCAGAAAAATTATTAAGTATTTAGAAACAATTTTTAATTTTTCTCCAAACAGAATTTGTCCCAAAAAAGACGAATAACTTTCCGCTTTTTATAACCAGAAAGTTGGAAATAAATAAACAGAGAGATTTGGAGTTTTAGTCATCATCTTTAATTTAGCGGTGAACTGTTGCAGAAGTTTGAATGCAAAAAGACGGATTTTTGAAGTTGAATCAAACAGAGCAGTGCGACATTTTTTTCGCCAGATTATATATGCAAATGTTTATTTCAGAAGTCCAAAATTGTGATTATAAATGATATTTTACTGCTACAGCACACGATGAAAATAAGATTCTTTAAAAGAAAATCTTAGTGGAAGATCGATTATCCTAACTAACTTGGATCGGTTGAGATGATACAAATTCGAACTGTTTTCATTAAATTAGCTATGGTGAAATAATTGAACAGTTGAACTGTCAAATTACATCTGATGTGCATTATTTTTAACTTTGTAGTAACACCCACGAATGTCTTTTAACTTGAAGTTGTTCCTAAATGAAGATTTTGTTTGTTTAGGACCAACTTCAAGTGGATGTACATTCAAATTATTAGATAAAGAATCGAATTCGTAAATTTTTGGGAGATATAAAAACAATCTGGAGATTTGAGAAGGGTTAAAAAGTTCGAATAAAAATGATGAACAGTTCAGATAACAGAAGGTTCAAATGATACACTGTGATACTTTTCGTTTCAAAATTTAATATGCTGCATATTAACAACGGAAAATCGATGTTTTTATGCTATTGAATCGTATACGCGTACCAGCTTTTGACAACATAATACAGAAAATTAGTGTGGTCCATATTAATCTTTAGTATGGACTTTCTTTAAATGCAGATATTAAGTTTTTGAAACAAAAAATCTGTAGAGGTTGTACTAGACTTTTAACAAGAATTTCAATACTTCCAAAACAAGAAATACTTCCAAAATGTTGAAATCTTTTTTCCATAATTGTTTGCCATATTTTATATTATAAATAGAGGAGAAGGCAAGCAATTCTCGTTACTTCTTTCGAAACGCTTAACATCTCCTGTTTCCTCTCAATAGGAACACTGCGGGATTTCTCTCGAAATTCCAGTAATCTTTTCCGATATACTGAAAATCTCCTCCAAAGGTGTAGAATTTCCTTTTATAGAAGACTCTCGCATTTTCTAAAATATTTACTACAGCGAAGTCTGTTTAAAAATCAGTCTCCGAAACATTGATGTCTCTCTTTCTGAAAAGTGTCTGAAAAGTGAAACTTTTCTCAAATACTATACAAATTTTGTGTAACAGTTTTGAAACAATTTAAAACAAAGAAGAGGCTAAAGGAAAAAAAGAAATTAATAACGACCTGGGGAATGTAGATCAAGATTCTTGAGGTGAAAAGTAGAGGTAAAACCCTAGAGAGGAAAAAAAATCATCCAAGGCTGATTGAAACACCGTTAAAAAAAAATGTCTTCGAGGTTGTCAAGCATGTTTAAGTTAGGTATTCATTTTCGTCAGGGGGAAAAAATATAATCGCGAGCCTCTCTTGGGGCCTTTTAGATTCTCACCTGCGTCATTGGCAAATGATCGTATTCGTCAGATCTGAGAATATACTACTGTCAAAGGGAGAAAGAGAAGCGAATATTACACATTTTATTCTTTCTTTCGAGGGCGAACGACATTATTATTATTATTATTTTTAACGTTGACGAGAATTCAATTTCAATCCAGCAGAGTTTGACACAATAACCTCACCCATCAATCCTTCCATATTTTATAAACCTTTTTCTCTCTCTCTCTCTCTCGTTTCTCTTATTTCCATCTTTCATTTGCTTCGAGTATAAATTTCCGGTAAATCTATGTCGATCAATTGATGATGACTTCGATTGTATTCGATTATGTATTTTTTTTCCAATACGTCTAGAACGACTGCGAGAAAGAAAGAGAAAGGAGTGTGCGTAGAAAAGAATTTTCTCTCCATATAAGAACAAAAAAAAAAAATGTGTCACGAATAATAATTTTCAAATCATCTGATTTTAATGATTCAAGATTTTGTCTCGAATTTTCATTATAACTTTCCTTACAGTCAATTTTCTTCAATTTTCTTTTTCTTCATATTTTGTCAACGTAAACGTTGGTTACAATTCTTCTGTTTCAGATTTGAAAAACCGATATTCTATAGCTACAAAATATTTTTACTTTAAAATAAAATGCTATACAGCAAATTAGCCAGTCAGGTAGGTATAGAATGGAAATTCCAGAGACTGAGTCACATAATTCTGTGAAGGTCTCCATAATCATTCAGGAATCAATTTCCCCCTGTGAAAAAATTCAATTTCTTTCAAAAACCTTCAAAATATAATTCTTAATATAGAAAAAGAAAATTTTATTTTGAACAAATTTTTTTTGACAGACTTATAATTGTTTTTCACGAATCCTTTTCCCATTTTCTCTCTCTCTCTATTAGATTGCTTTTGGGTGATGTATAAAGAGAAAGAAGAAGGAAAAAAGTGGGTAAAATTTCTCTGGAATTCACGGTATGTTTGATAATCTTAGTGACGACTTAAGACTCTGTTAAGGGGCGCTTTTGCAGCGCCCGAGGCGAAATCTACCCGTAATTCGGCGTGCAGGGGGAATGCAAAAGTAAAGGTGGACCGGCGCGCGGAGGAGAATCGATGCTTTGAGTCGGTGCCAAGTTTCTTGGCCAGCTCGTGGAATCTAGCGAACGAACGAACGAACGATTTTCCAACTCTGTCGCGAGAAACTTCAACCATGGTGTGTGCGCAAAAACCAGGGAAAATTGTGTGCTACATATCAACTAAAGTATTATTACGTACCAAACAATATACAACAGCAACAACAAAAAAAATATAAACATTTCAGCACCCATCACTGAATTACAGAAAGAAAAAATTCATCATTTATTCCCAAAACGGACATGATAGACAAATTGTAACTTTAGAGGATTTATTTTAACGAAAAAAACTACTGCTATGAGAAAAAGCGGAATGTTTTACACCAGAAACAAAAATATAGAAATTGATAAACAAAAATCCTGATGTTGTCTGGTTATCTTATCTAACCATCTGACGATTTCAATTGAATGACCAAACGTGTGTCATGATAAGAAATCTTGTTTCGTGTGCGTTTATATTATAAAGTCACACAAGGAAGAGAGAATTTGTTCTTTCGAAATTCCATTTGAAAACTTGGGTTTAAATTCTCTATATATGCGATAAAATAAAAGCGTTTGTAGGTGAACATGTGTCTATATAAATTGGTGCTGGTATAGAACATAGGTTCTCTCGTAAGACTAGAGCCAAGACGCTCGATATTTGAGGCCTTCGTTCTCGTTGTATATACGAGAAACTCGGACTTTCTTTATAGTATCAAAACCGAGGAGACTCTTGACGTATATATTCACGTTTCTTGGATCAATCTACGTCAAAGGAACATATATTTAACTGATAAAAGCAAACTTTTTTTTCCAGCTTTTAGAGAAATGGCTTTGCCCATCAACTCGTTTTTCTTTTTGCAAAATTTAAAAATTATAATTCTTCTCCGTCGAACGGAATGACGCAAAAATGAATTAAGGAAAAATTGACAGAAAAAATTCAGAAATAAAAATAAAAATATCGAATTGTATATAATAGAAGGTTGAGTCTTGAATAACAACTGAGGCGTGACGATGTCTTGCCCTCTATTTTCCCCCCTTTATTTAGATTTCTCTTATTTCACTTTCCTAAATCAATATTCGAACTCTGAGCAATCAGCAATTGCTACCGATTTTCAAATTGTACTCGAAACAATAAATTAAATTAATAAATTAAATTTACTAATGGAACATGATTATCTAATGTCTCTCTAAATTTCAAATCAAGTGGATTTCCTTCATGAAATAATGGAGTTTACACTGAAAAACAATTAATTTGATTCAAATAACAGATTCAAGTAACAAATAACAGTCTATTATTAAATAAATATTGACGAATCAAATAATTTTTAGATTCAAATAAAATAAAACGAAATTGAATCAATTTGAATCAAATACCATTATAGGTATATTTAATTGATTCAAATAAAATTTAATCGCGACTGGAAATTTATCAGATATACAAATAATTTATTCGATAATAGTCAAGTAATACCTATCAATTATTTGGATCAAATAAATCTTTTTTTCCAGTGTAAGTTAGAGTGAACATCTCAAGTGCTTAAGTTGCTAAATTGAAAAACATATTCAAAACGCGTTAGAAATTGGAAAAAAAGTCTTTTCCTCAGTGTGAAATTATCTTCTTTTTCTACTTTCTAACAAACCGCAATTAAAAATAATTATTCAAATCATTTAGAGGATTAAAATCTTTCTCACCCTGAGTTTCAACTGATATAATTTATTCATTTTCCTACCACCCTCTCTCTCTCTCTCCTTCTCTGTACCGCTCCTCATCATACATCTGCGCAACTCTTGTGACCTTATATACTCGCTTAAAAATCCGATTAAAATAACGCGTCCCCGCTTGAGGGTGCAAATGTGGACGCAATCCATGAATTTTGAAATACAAGAGAAATTAAAAATTATGTACCTAACGTCGAATGCCCTAGTTTCTTTTTAATATATACCCCCTAATTCTGCTTATTAAATGCCAAATACAGCTTCATAATTTATCGCGCCATTGTGTGTGGGTATTAATTTTTTTTTATATTTAATTATAAACGGAGATGAATATAAAACTTATCTTTTTTTCATTTTTTACTTTCTGAATCTGAATGAGAAAAATATTTTATTCAAATAATGAACTACTTGTTTACTATCAAATAAATATTTACTTGGATCAGGAAACACTAAATCACAAGGGACAAAATTTGATTAATTAACTATAGCATATATATATATATAATTAGAATTAGAAGAGAATTTGGTTTAAAACGTTTCTCAGATTTCAGAAAAAGACGATAACATTACTTTCTTCATTACGAAGCATCAATATTTAGATTATTTTTCTAAATTCATTTAATAGTAGATATATTCCTACTCTAAATTCATAACAAAAATTATTACACATGCACTCTCTGTCCATTAAAAAAAACCCCGTTACTGAGTGACCCATTTATTAAGACTTATTGAAATATAAAAATACCACCGCTCCTGAAATTCTCATTTCAGCCTAAAAAAAACCTTTTCCTTCCTTTCACCAAACAAACACTGAAAACAAATTTATTTGATTCAAATAATCGATTACTTGACTATCATCAAAAAAATTATTTACTCCCATCAAATGAATATTTAATCAAATAAATATTAGTCAAATAAATATTTGAGTCAACAAAATTTGATTCAAATACAAAAATTATTATTTCACTTCCAGTTTATTTGATTTAAATATAAAAATTTAATATAAAATATAAAAATTTAATTCAAAAGTAAATAATTTTTTAATAGACAAGTAATCAATTATTTGAAACAAATAAATTTGTTTTTCAGTCAAGTATATGTATTTAAATCACAGTCATTCTTCAATCGATTTCTTTTAAATTTCAATGAGAACAAAATGAGGGCGCTACATGTGTATTTTCTCGCAAACGCAATTTCCTCCTCCTCCTCCTCAAAAAAAAAATGTTTATACCCATGCGCGCAACGATGATGATCGGACAAAAGATAATCGCAGAGCTGCTGTCGTGTCGCTTGCAAGGCGCGCACCGCTACGAGTTCTGAAGAGTTGCCCGAGGGTTTATAAGGGGGGGTGGGGGGTTTCGGGGAAGAAAGAAGAACCAGCAGCGTCAGGAACGTGAGGAGGAACATAGAGGAGCAAAAGGGTCGGGGAGGAGGAATGGAAGAACGAGTATTAAATGGGAAGAGAGCCACTACGGCGTTTCGTAGGGCGAATGTTGAGAGGAGAGATTGAGGGGCAAGGAGGGGAGGGAGGAAAATACGAAAAGGAAGAAAAGGGCGGCGGGGGTTGAAGGGTGGCTTAGAGGGACGTGCCAAAGTTTGCGAGCACGCGCTACTACTCTTTGGCACACTGCATGGACTTTCTATCTGTCTCTCTCGTTCTCATCTTCCCTCCTCTACCCCTCCGCACCCTTTTTCTACATTCACTCTATCTCTATCTCTCACACACAAACCTCGTCAACCGAACCTATAATCCCTCTTTCCCGATGAGCCACTCGCACCAATATCTTTCTCTTTTGCATTCTGAATGTTATTTCTTCCCTCTGTCCCTTCTCTCACCTTTACCTATATCTCTTTCCCCTGTTCCCTCTCTTTTCCCTAAATGCCCCTATAATTTCTCTGTCTGTCTTTATTCCATCTTTCTATACCCCATCTTTCTATACTCCACAACTCCCTTTGAGATATTTTGTGACCTCTCTTCTATATTCCATATATCTTGACTTCTGAGCTTGGAGATGTTTTTTTTAGCCTCCTCTCTTTGTTTTTAGGATGTCTGTGTCTCGTTGCGGTGTGCAAAAGCAGACGAGTTTGTATTCCGTATGCGAAGAAAATATATAAGGGGGAGAATTGTATTAGGGAAGCGAGTGAATGATCACAGCCGCGACGATGGAATAAAAGGGAGTCAGACTACATGTACTAATCGGACAGAAAAAAGTCTCTGAGAGAGATCAAGGTCTTGTAGGAACAATCTATTAGGCAAATTGTTCAGAATTTGTCAATCGTGTTCTCTCTCTCTCTCTCTCTCTCTCTCTCTCTCTGTACTGTTTGGCGATAATTTCAAAGATTTTATTTCTTTTTACTTTATCAAATATTCCTTATTCATTTTAAGATGAGAGAAAATTTATCACTTGCAGAAGAAGAAAGAAGAAGAAGAAGAAGAAAAATAGAACAAAACCAATTTGAAAGATTACTGAGTTTGTGGAAGAAATTCTAGACTTAAAAAGTTTTAAATAAATAATGTTGAGTTTTCGGACGTAACAGTACGTTTAGTACTGTACCTAATTTTCAATTAGTTTCCTAATTGAAAATTAGGAAAAAATTCACCTATATTCTGTAAGGAATGCTTAACTGGTGCGTAAGATTATCAACAGTTATCCGATAGTTAGATGCCCTAAAGTTGCCAAAATTTATCTATTATTAAGAATCCCGAATGAGAATACAGGTACTGAACAACATGTATATTTATTACCCCCGTAAGAACCTAATGTCCCAATAACAAATCTCTATATAGAACAAAAATCAATAGTATACAGATCCCACAAAATTTATCCGACCAGTAAGTGCCAATCAACTTGCAGTTGAGGTCAATAATTGAAGATTAAATCCATTTTCAATCACGTACCGTGATTATATTGTAAATCAAAATTAGACGTATTTAAATGAAATTCTCTCCTTAAGGTCAAAGAATCATAAATTGTTTCAGGAAACAGATTTTGATACAAATTACTAAGAAACCTAAAAACTATAAATAGGATTATATTCCCTTACATCATTATGGTAAAGAACGAAATGGACAAGAAACGTTTTCACCTTTTATAGAGCGTTGATGATTAGGATAGTAGCACAAGGTTCATACTTTATATCAAGTGTATCTCAGAATTTTATTACTTTACTTTTATCGTCAATAACACTTTTCAAAGCGCGCAGTGCAATTCTTGGTTGCCAATATCATGTCTTTGACCTTCGGACAAGAGAGAGAGATTGTGTGCGTTTAAGAGTGTATTGTATATTCTCAATACTCATTAGAGCTTATTACCATCACGGACCTGTTGTAAATTTGCAGTCAGCATGCATACAACACGTACAGGAAGCGCTTTCTGCCATATGTGTGTGTGCAGTTTATGGTATTTATCAAGAATGTTTCGATTTACTCACTATAGCTTTAATGCTATTGTGAAAATAAGCGACGATTTTCTTTTTTTTTTATTAAACTATTTACTATTGCAAGGTGCAATGCATAAACCTATACTTCATCGATTGACCCGGTAACCTAGACCATGGAAAGTAAACGCTTTCTAAGAGCAGAAATGCTTCTAATGAATCGCAGAATCGCACGAATTCTATAACCAAATGGAAACAAATTCGAAATGTCATAATATATATGGCAAATAACTATAATAATATGCAATTCTACAATTTATCTGTAGCATTAGACTATCGTGTTTATTACATCAGTAATAAATTCACCACTATTTATATTAAGATTAATGAAGTCAGACTCACCGGTCAGGAGTGATTATTCTTCCAGATGTTGCTTCTCCACCTAAAACAAACACGAAATGAATAAGTCAATTAAGAGTATTATTAAACATTACATTATACAGTAATTTACAATTATGGATTTCACTACACTGAGATTTTAACAGTTCGATGCTATTCTGCCCTACAACAGAAAAACTGGTTGATTTTTGTTTGTTTACACTACAGAAACAGCAAACTAAGCGACAATGTCACATACTGCAGTTATTAAATTGTAGGGCAGTATTGGATCCTAATTTTCTTTAGCATTTACTGCAAAATTTGGACTATATTTGTTGTACATTTTACAGTATATGCTTTATTAATCTAAAAGCATTAAGATCCATTAGCATCACTGAACTTTTCGAATCCGGAGTATATTTCTCAGGGACACAGAGAACCTAAAGGGATCAGAACGTTGCAAAATGATACCGCTTTTTGGATCAAAATTTGTAGAATGATCGAAGAAAGCAATCATCTTGCAACGTTTTAATCCCTTTTGGTTTTCTGTGGAGGTTTGTACAATACCTATATTCTATTGCTGAAAGTTCATCAACAGGTTATTGATAATACAGAATTAAGAGATAGCACTATTTAGAAAGGACTTCAGCAAGCTTATACCCATTTGTTCACAATACAGATGTCGCATTCGAAACTATTTCTCCAGCATTTTCCCTTGACATAATGTCACATATTGAGAAATAAAACACAACAAATAAAAAAGAAATCAACGATCAAAATTATAATCTACTGCTATATCCTACACTTGAAGCGTAGCCAACTTGCAAATCTATTGGGTGTACATAGTAGAAAATTAGGTTTGACATTATTTTCCTAAAGTCACTTGAGCCGGGTATTATCAGCTCCAAACAGAATCGCAATAGAATCCAAAACAATTATTGAGATTAGTATTGCCCAACACGATTATTTCAATTAAAATCATCCATTAAATCTGTTATTGACGCACTACTGTATTATCAAAATTAAAGAAATGATACGTTTTGGCCTAAAATGTTTTTTGGAGGAAAAAGGAAAGAGGGAAATGTATCAGATAAGGATGTTAAAGTACCTATACTTGAATGATCATTAGATGAGAGTTATTCTTTTTTTCCTCTTAAAATGTATAGGACTCGCGTCCCAAGTTTCAAGTGCCTATTCGATGTAAATTTGTCCGGTGGATACCGTCGGAGAACCCCTTATTCAGAAAGCTACCGTTATAGAACTACTATATCGGTATCCTATGTGCGCGTTCAAACTGAGATCAATAAAGCACTCCTTTATAGACTTCACTACACGCGGTACAAGCTTGGCCAACCCCTTCTACCTTCTGGCATCTCTCTCGCTCTTTCTCTCTATCTCTCTCTTTCTGCCAATGCTTTCCCTAATACCCCTTTCTCTATTTCTCTCTCTATCCCACCTCCCTGAAAACCGCTTCCCGGCCACACACTCCGTGCAACCCCCCGTCGCAGTTCGTCGTTCAAACTGCTCGGCATAGCGAGTGCCATAAATAACCGAATGACCCACCGCGCGAATAGAAGGAAGCTAAAGCCAATGCAACGTCGACAGAACCCACGAATCCTCCAACAAACTTACAAATTCTATTTCGACATTTCAATACCCATTCCTAATTACATATCGACTTCTTTCTCTTCATTAGAGAAATTGATTTTTCTTATCTAGAACAATTAAAATACTTCTCTTTTGCCTAATAGTCAGATCTGTTTTTTAATTATTCAGATGATGATAAGAATGATGATTATTTTCTAGAGAGAATATTTACTTTAGTATTTTTTAAGTTATATAGTTCAAGTGTTGAATTAGAATTTTTGCGGGTTAGAAAAAAGAAACAAGTAGATTTCGCTGTGGGTGAATTCACTAATGCTACCAATCATTATTGATCAATGATCAGACTGTTTATTATCAAATAGCAGATAGAAAGACAGTCACCAGTTAAAATGGAGTATTTGTGTTTCCTGCAATAACAGGGAGAGCTCAATATATCAGAGAGCATATAGCATATTACAGCGCACGCGTCATTGACAATTACATGTATGTATGTACCGATCCACCGTTACTAAAATCGTATCTGCCATTGCCCTGCTACGCTGTCTAGATATAAACGAAACTCGTTTCAAATAAGCAAAAACCATTTGGTCACTCAGCTGAAAATTCACTGAAAAATTTCAATCTTTTCAATATATTGAACATTATACGGAAAAGATGTACTTTCAATTTTCTTAAGAGGCTTACTACTCCTTCTCCCTCCCTCTCTCTTTTTCCCCAATGGCCTTTTGAAACATCAGTCAATTTTAATGGTACGATATTTCCTTGCAAAATAAAGAACATTCAAGTCAGTTCTATTTTTAGAAGAGAAGAAATTTCTTATATAAATTTTCGTTAAATGAAATATTTACTTATTGTACACAAATATTCCAAATATTCCAAGTAATGGCAATTAATAAAACTATTATTTTACTATTTCATATTTAAACTGAAACTGACTGAAATTTCTATGAGCATTTCTATATCAAATTTTTACCATTTCAATATAATCAAAATAGAATGAGTAATACATGTGCCGAGCACTAAGATGCGAAGTGAACTGATGACAATAGTTTCAGATAAGGTTTTCACACAGGTTTCGTACACTGTTGCCATATTGCTTAAATTTAAGCCATATAGTTTTAAATTTCGTTGTCTCATCCTAAAGAGAAATTTGAAAAAAACTTTTGAAAAAAGAAGAAATTTTGAATTGATTGATTGAGTCAATGAAACTTGTTTATGTTAATCAAGTTAGAGTTTTCTTTGCCTCAACTCTAATTTATATTAAATAATAAGTCAAAAACGATTATATATATATGGAAAAGTCTATCTTTTGTTTAAATTATCCCGCAGAGTATTTCAATTACCATCAATAATCAGTAAATAACCAAGGTTGCTTATAGGCACAAAAATGTTGAAACTGGTTTTAATCCTTCAAACCACAACTCAAACTGGTTATCAAAAGAAGCTACAAGCTGCGCACATTTGTACGTATTTATTTTTAGTCGAAAGCCTATTCATCACAGTCATGAAATGCTCTGATTTATCAAAGAGTATAACGAGAGTCTCATGAAGGTGTATATTACAGTCATTGAAGGAAAAGTGTTTCAATTCCGCAAAATGCCTCATTAGAATTTCTCTGTATCTATTGTCTCAAGAAAATGTACCTTAAAGATTTTCTTTTTACTTCCACATTCATATAAGGAACATTTTCTCGAATTTTAAAAATAAGCATAAACTTATCACTGACTGTCAAAACGAAAACACCGATAAAAAGGAAAATATTCTAGTAAGACTATGAATCATTGTTCAATGGAATCATGAAAAAAAAAACATCGACGACCTTCGCTGTAGGACTAAAGCCACGTTCATAGTAAAACACGAAAAGAGTTAATCCCACTGGATTCGACTATATAATGAATTGATCACATTCTTCTATTTTATGGCTTAATCACTTTCCCTTCAATTTTCCAATAATCAATTTTACAATAAAAGAAAATGTGAGACAAGGCCTCTACTGATAAAAAGTCATCATTATGGCTTATAATTCTAAATTGATAATGACAGTAATGACAAATTTCTCCTCTAAATTAGTTTCAGGCTTGGAAAAAATTTATCCATCAGAGCAAATTTTTTTTTGGCAAATTAATCAAGTGAACTAATATAGTATTATACAATTTTCAAGCTTGCTAACTATCTCTCCTGATTATTAATTCACAAACTACCCACAGAAATTTTGTTAACTAATACAATATTTCCATTAATTAGTTACTTAACAAATAATTGAATTATATAATCCATTAAGAGAATGTCGCAAAATTGAAAGTGTTATTGATATTCAATTTTAGCCAGTTAAGATCAGAAAACGACTCAACAAAAAAGGAATCAAAAAAACACCAAAAAAAAACTAAACTAAATGATAAATTATACACTGAAATTTAATTACTGAGGAAAACAGAAGCAGGCGATAATTCTATTTTGTTAAAAATTGTGATAAGAATTAAAAATAAGTCTCTAAAAGGGTTATGACTTGCAGATTTAATTAAAGATTTCATCTGCTTCTTCAATTTATTCTCTAATTCATATTATTCTCCAATTTATCTTAGTTGAGTCTCTAATTATTATTTTTTTTTCAACGAATATAATATCAACGGTGACAACATATCAAAGCATCATTTATTATTACTGAAACGCGTTTTTAACTACATGATAATTTAAAACCATGATTCTTAAGTCGAATGATGTCTGTTTCAAAAATGAGGTGCGGGATTAAAGTGAAAATGATCCTGGGCTTTAAGCTCAAAAGTCGAAATATCTGTCACGTTTGAAGAGTAAAAAGAAAGAGAGAACGAGTTTCAATTGTACAGAAATAATCCTTCTTCTAATCTTCTCTAAATCTTCTTAAGTCACATAATTACAACTTCCAAGAAACTATTGAAGTAAGTTCAGCAGAATCAAAATTTGGGTAAAAAATAGATTAGATCTTCATGGAAAATTTAAATCTTTTACAAATCATACACTCCAGGCAGAAATTTATTTGAAACAACCAAATTTTGATTCATTCAATCAAATAAATATGCTAGTTATTCGATCGAATTCTGACGAAAATTCTCATATCGGAATTCCGATAGAATTCTCAGTCATTCCAGTTGGAATTTTTCAAAACTGAATTGTTTCTGAATCATTTCTTTATAACACAGTGGAAAGTGGAATTTTTTCCCCTTTTTTTAATAATAAAACTTAATGAAGAAAAAATATTTGAGGTCTGGGTAAAATATTCTCTTGCGGATGAGAAGAGTTTTGCTGTGTGGGCTGGCAGATTATAGAATGCAGAAGACCAAGTTCGTTCGCAAAACGAGACGGAAAATGACTTTCTAGGTAGTGAAACATGAAGAACTGGGCGCTTTGCGACATAAGGCTTTTACAGAGTTGACCGCGTGGGTGTATTTGTAAGAATTTGTGTGAAATACACACACACACGAGAATAAAGTCTCGTGTGCGTTTAAAGGAAGGTGCGCGAGTATGTGAACGAGAAAAGGAGAAGGAGGAGGAGGAAGAATCGCTGTGGATCAGTGCCGTAACCATTTGGCTTCAGGAGGGGTTAACGGTACTTTCGCTTCTCTTTCCTTTAACCTCTCTCCTGACATTTGTTTTCCACTTTTTCTGCATTTATTTTACCACTCGATTCTTAAGTCATTCAACAAATATTATTTAATTTATGCGCCTTTATGCTTTTCCAAAAAAAAAGTTTTGCAAGAAAAAAAAACCACAATGAAACTGCAAATACTTTTTAAATTACAAAATTAAATCGCATCCAAATACTTCCAATAAGAAACACAAATAAAATCACAACCAGTAAATTCTTCCTTCCAGTGGTGAAATTAGTGAAATTTTTTTCAAATTAAAAATACCAAACAGATGAAAAGTTCAAATCCACAATCAATGAAAAACGACATCGAAACTTTGATACATATTTTGAAATATAATTGAAAATATAATTTAAGGAATATTTTTACCAAGAATCATTTGTCATAATCAATAAATAAGGAAACAGATTTCCATCAAAAAAAAAACTATAATTTTAATTCTATGAGTTATTAAGCAGTTTTTAATTAAACTACATAAAGTTTAAATTGCGAATTAAATTTTGAAAACAATACTAAAAGGCAAGTGCGTAAGAAGGTACAATAATTAATAGATCTCGAATTTAAAAATCCAAACTGGAATATAGTAAATATGTATGTACTTGAGCGGAAAACAGGAAAATGGAATAGTAGTAAAAAGGCTCTAAAATGTGAATAACCTAACAGCCAAGAGAATAAGGGTAAAGGAACTTCGCAGTTAAAGAATATATTATGAAGAACGTGCATCATCAAGAAAGAGTTCTGCTAAAGTCAGTGCACTGATTTAACATTTCACTTGGATGGTGTTAACATTCAATTCTTCATGGAATTCATAAAATATGTATATCAAATATCTACGTCAAGTCTGAGGAAAAGAAAAAATTATCTCCACATTGGAAAAAAACTAGCAAGAATTATAAAATAGACATCTTTTATGACACACATTTTCTATATTTACACTCTCTAAACCTCTATAGACAATGATGAATTTTCACTGAACTGAGGTTTATATTAAGTATAACATTGAATAAGTAATGAAAGCAGAAAAGCAGAAACAGTATTATATGGGAGAAGATAGCATGCAGAGGCGACAAGGAAATTGTAGAATAGAAGCGGCATCACTGGCAGCGACGCGATACACAAGCCGGGCCACATACCTAACTCGGTTCCAATCCTCCTATATCCCACCGTTAACTATACTGCGATAAGTGTTCCCTGTCGCTTTGGAAACCTCTCTATGCACGAGTAGGAAGGGTGTGCTGTGGAATAACCAGCTAGAACGTGCTCGATGAGAATCTGACCGGATGACGCTTCGAAAATTACTGCCAGCGAATGTACATAACATGCGGATCTGTACAAGATGCCTTTCAAAAACCACACACACACCGGCTCAATTCTCATTCCGAAATTGTTCATTCCACCATATCAAGTCTGATCCTTCATATGCAATCGTCATTTTATCCAAATTTGATTCAAAATTCCCATTCATTAGATCACTATAGCCTAAATATTATCAAAAAATTCCATCATCATCAATACATAAAGTATTGATACAAAGATTATCAAATGTCAACAGTATTTTGTAAAACTAACCTCTATTTATTAACGTACATTTGCTCATGATTTGCTTGCAAAAAAAGATATTGCAAAATGTGTAATTAAATAAATAGAAAAGCGGCAAATAATAAAATACTTTATCTCTCACATACCGCCCAGATGCATACAACATGGTTGGACCCTTCTGTATTTTGAGGTTACGTTTGACTTTAGACCATGCTTTACACAATTTGAATGCAAAAAGGGAAACCAAAAGATAAATATTGTTCACGATTATTAATCGCAAGAATGAAAGATGAAACTAATGCAATAGTAATCGGGCGACTATATATGAAATTGAAATGTATTACCATGTCGCCTCCTGGATTTTATACATCAGAATCAAATACAATTTCTCGAAAGCATTTCCAATGTCTACACACTGATATGGGTTCTATAGGAATTATAAATACAAGCTATATAAGGCGCGACATGTGTAAAAACGCCCATTTCATGTAGGTACGTAAACATCAAGAAGTAACGGAAAACGTTCCCCTTTGAAATATCTACCAGGATTAAAAATATAAGTTTGACAATTATTACTCGTGCGAAAATTTGGGGCAAAAAATTACTAAAATAAAATTTAATCATGATGATGAAATAATTAGTTTAGAACTTTAGGAACAAAAGATAAATTTCGTTTAATATTTCAACTCGGAACTTTAGGATAATTTTCAAACAAAATTTTAGAAATATTTCTTGAAATTATTCAACAGGTATAGAGAATCAATCACTATATATAAAGCAAATGATGAGAATTCTCGTTATTAACAATTAATTTGAAAAGTGTGCCTTATTGGGAACAAATGTGCATGCAGTTGTTATGAATTATTCATTAATTTCTTACCCAGAGACTTATTGATCGAAATTATCTTTGTCCAACTCACCTGAAACAGAAAAAAAGGAAGATAATGAATTGTAAATTTCGAATTATAGAGGATAGTTAACAGTAAGGCTAAATTAATATCCATCGAGAAGAATATATTAAATTATAAAGTCAAACCTGAGACGGTTCACTTCGATTTCCATTTAGGGTTTTTTGTGTAGTTTTAGCGAATCTTTTTTTTTGGGAAAATTCACTCACTAAATTAGTTAAATTTGCTTTTATCAAAACTAGTCAATCTTCAAGTTATTATTAATTGACCGACAATGGAAAATCAGTTTAACAGCAAACTTCACAAGAATCAATATTGTCACAAGTGTTTTTAGCTGCACCTCGATTAAGTACACGGGTCGTTAAACTCTCCGATCAAAGTTATTCCGTTTACATCGTGCGCGAAACGATTTTAATTCCCCAAGGCATATCACTTATTACGCAAAAAAAAAACAATATATAGAAATAAACGATCATAGGTCATCGGTAATTTCCTGTTGGTACTATTGAGACATGTTGCATAAATCTGCGCGAGGGAATGAATGATATGATGATGAAAAATAAATTCGCAAGAGAGTCGATCGATGTTAATTCGACGTGTATAGAGAAGTTCTTGGCGGCTTGTGGCCAGTTGGAGGCAACAGTGAAGGAATACCTGAGGAACAAGTTGGAAAAAAACGTGCACTCCGCTTGAGGTGAAGGAACGAGTGCAGCAAGTCCCTTCTGCGTTCCAAGAGGGCGCGATAAAACGAATGCAAGCGAAAAGAAGAGATAAAAAGTGCTGCTAGGGGTCCGGAATTTGGCTCCGAGAAAATTTATCCAATGGTTGGTGTCCTTTCTTTTTCTTTTCGTTAGAAACTTATAAGCCGCTTCCAAGTCCCAAAGTAAAATAGATCTCTTAAACTCTGCTTAAATACTCAATTAACCCTCATTTTCGTCTGATGCTACTTGCTTTTGCTTTTCCCCCAAACAGAAAATAATCGAAATTTCAACAATAACATTATATACCTCATAAATACTTAATTCAATTCTCAAGCTCCTTTACTAATTAGCAAAGAACCACATTTTTTTTTTGCTGAAAATCGTCACAGAACTGTTATAGATTTTAAATGATTTTGAAAACCTTTGAAAATATATAAAAGAGCTTTAGTTTGATGTAACTTTGAAACATTTTTACAAATACAAGATTTTATCGAATTTATTTTCATCTCGATTTTCATCAAAGGAGTTTCAGGGAAAAAGTTTCATGTCAGCGGAAAGATAAAATTTACAGAAAAGGAAGGGGAAAAAAAACAAAACTGGTGTGTGGTATGACCTTTTGTGCGTCAATCTGTCGAAATTTTTTCTACTGCAAAAACTTTGCAACAATACCAAAGACAATGGGAACAAAGCAACGATCACACTCGAAAGAATTTCTTTCTGAAACAATAAAACTAAAGGACGATGGAGAAAGATGAAAAGAAAAAGGGGAAACTGATTTTCAACCCTTCTCCCGTATGTGTCCTAATGTGCGTGAATATTTAGGGTCGAGATTACAACAAATAATAATTCGCAACAAACAATTTTCACATTATAAAACACATGTATAATTTTTCCCATAATAGTTATTAAATCACAGGTAGCGAAAGTTGAACAATACAAACGACTTGACGCTGTAAAATGTGATTGAAGTCGCTTTGTAAAAAGCAATAAAATTCTGAAAACTGCAAGTATACGAGGAATCAAAGGGGTTGTGGAGGGGTATGGTGGTGGAAAAAAAAAGAAGAAAAAAAATGAGTTTCCGATGCAACGAAGGGCGAATCGCGCGGTAGGAGCGAAAAGAAGGAAAAGCTGACAGAAAAGGTAAAAAGGGGGAGTGAGGAGAAGAGAGGATGGTTTGATCGCGATCGGACGAGAACCGTCCATATAGCCACCATGAGAGTTCCGTGAGTTGGGTTGCGAGTTTCCCTCCCTTCTTCCCCTGTGTCCCCTCAACCCTCCAAACGCTAACCCACCTCTACTCCGCACCACTCCCCCGCAACTATTTCTCTCACTCGAGTTCTCATTCTCTGTCCCTCTCCGAGTATTGAACGAACACGAGAGGAACCAGGAGTAAGAGACTAAAGGCAGGAGCGACAGAGAAAGAGAGAGAGAGAGAGGATCCAGAGATAGATGGAAACAGGACCGTAACAACCGTGATCTGAAAGTAGCGGGGTTCGCATGTCATCGGGGTAGGGCCGATTGATACGATCCTATCGATATATAAACCCAACGACAAAAGGATATCGAGGCGAGACTCAAAGCCAGCGAGAGATAAATTCCCTTCATCAAATCAAACATCAGCCATTGCGGGAGTGTACAAGATTCTAAGCTAATGATGTCTCTTCTTTTGCGACTTAAAGGAAAAAGAATGTCAGGATTATTTTCTCTCTTTTTATAAAATGTATATGAAGAAAAACGAAGCATTCTTGTGAAATTATAACTTTGAATAAAATTGTATTGGCTAAAATACCTGCTGGGAGACAAAAACGCGACTCGGTAGTGTAATGGATAGATAGTGAGGTTCATTGACTCAGATAATGTAATTGAATATAGAATGTAGATAAGCAGATAAATTTCATGAATATTATATGGAAATGTGGATCAACATAATGTAGGTACCTATATCTATAGTGAAAATTGTTTAATTTTTAAGCTCAATTCTTTGTTGATGATTCTCCCTAACTTTCTAAATTCTGAATCTGAATAACTAAAATCATTCTACAAAGTTCCACTTGCGGAAAAATTGTAATGAATCAATTTAGTATCTAACTAAATTTCTGAACCAATTTCATATATATCACTGATGAAATCTGTTATTTAGACTAACGAAATTTCTATTCGGAGAGAGATATTAGAGATGATTCATTCTGATTCGATTCTCTGGTAAACAATCGTCTCTATCGAATTTATCTATTTTCATTTAATCCATCATATAGAAAAATTGGATATCAAACAATTTGGTATAGAACAGTTTGGTTGAGTCAATTATTGCTCTTATCATAATTATTATTTAGTTTATAATTTCTTTATTCGACAGCATAATATAATTTTATTACAAAACATAATATATATTTGATTTGAAACACGTTTTTGAAACATCAATTACCATTTGCATATTCAACTGATGTAGACAAATCCACTTGTTAAGTCTTTATAAAGTTTATACATTTCTCTTTCCACAATCACTCATTCTCCCTCCTTCCCTTTGCCCTCCATTCCCCTTTCATCATTTTTAATTCTCTCTAACCTAATCTACATACACTGCTATATAGAATTCTTCTCTTTTTATCTGAATTTTACGAAATTTACTTTATAAACGCAGTTCCTTTGAATTTATTCCATAATCATATAATTTCATTATATACTTGAATCCAACTATTCCAGTAAAAATTTTACTCTTTTTGAAGAAAAAAGAACAATGAATTAATGAATCATTAATAAAACATTAATTAAAAATAACATCACAAAATCAATAATTGATCGATTCAATAAATATACAATTATTTCTGCTCTCTAATTTTCTTTGAGGGGAAAAAATACATTAGGACATGAAATAACTTTTTTCACGCAACAAATCAGATGAGGGGATGCGAAAAAAGAAATTTGAAAAAAAAGATTGCTTCCTTTAGTAATCAAGAATGTGTCACGCAAGACCATTGACATCGGAAAATATTTCCGGTGACGCACATAATGAATGTGTATGTGTTTCTGTATAACTTTCACTTAATGTCTAAAGTCTTTTTGAACACGTTTCACACATTTTTAATGATCGCGTAGGTACATTAAACACATTTAATTAATATAATAACTAACAAGAATTTATTGACACTGATTTTATGATCAATTAAACATCGAGATCAACTATTGACCGTTTTTTCTATAAAGAACAAATTGGGAAAATTCTCTATTTTGCATTTAAAGACAAGTCTAATTAATTCTTTGGTAATAAAACAAGAAACAAGATTTAATTGCTTCCTGTTTAAGAATCAACTTAACTGAAAATAATTATAATACAATAATATAAGGTATTGATTATATCTTTGTAAATTAATTTACAAAAATGATTCGTTTTATAATTTATCACTATAGGAAAACTATCTGTCATTGACTAAAATAAAATATGATTATCCGATAATGAAAGAGTTGGTTCACTAGGTTGCAGTAAAAGAGTGCGAAGTGTACAAATTTTATGGACCACTTGTCTTTATTACCCCCCCAACTCTACAATTACCCAACAACTGACTCTTGGAACTAATAACAATTGCATGATAATAACCTTTCACTCAATAATCATAATGTAAAGGAGGAACAAATTTTATTTTGACCGATAATATTTACACAGTACTCACATAGAAAAAAACAAAACGCAGTTTACTCTTTTAACAAGTCTAAAGAGGATGGAGCAAGTATTTCCAATTTTGTACCTATATCCAATTTCACTTTGATATTCAATCTTCAGTTTCATGAATAATTTTATATTTGAAAGGCTCAAATGAAAATAGTAGAAAACATCCAAAGGGTTTAGAAATAAAAGAAACGAATTTGGACAATAATTATTTAGTTAAGTGGAAGTTAAGAGAGTGAAAAGAAAACGACACAACCTCTAAATATATATAGATATATGCTCGACTATTTTGAGTTCTACAAACTAAAGTTTGTATAATGATATGAAGTCATGGATCTACTGATATCGTTTTTATCATAAAAGAAACTTTATCGTGCAAAATAGTACTAATATAGTCACTTTTTATTATTCAAGTATCATCTCATGGAATAATAAGAAAAAGAATCTTTCTTCTACCGTTTTTGCTAAAAAAAAAAGCGTGACCCGAACATGAATGACGAAATTAATTTTTATGAAATACAGTTGTGAACAATGAATACATTATATATCTCCGAATATCATTAATTTTAAACCACGACTCTCACTGAAATGAGAAATTAACTGAATCTTTATCGAAACTAAAAATTGACAACATGAGACTAAATTTTTAATCAAAATTAATAATTGTCTGTTGATTTTGATTTTAGACATTAAAATCGACACAAAAAAAGATCCTAAGTATTATATTTAATTAAAATTATGCTTGCTTCAAATGTTCGATTGTTGCACCTCATTAAAAAAAACAATGGTTTCCATCATCCGAAACAGGTTCTGCCCGAATTCGAATAATCCAGATTCTATTGTATCCAAAAAGCAGATAAATCTGATTCTGATCAGATGCAGGTGCTTCATTTCATTTTTTGCACTAAACCTATGCAAAAAAAACCACAAAAACTCAAATTTTTATAATTCTTAAGATATATGCAGAATATCTAAATTTCGGCTACTGTCTTTATGGATTTTGGTAAAATGGGAAGTGCAATGATTTCCGATTTCTGGTTATTCTCTCTGTCAGACTATAAATAAAGTGAGACTACGTAAACTAAACGCAAAGACTTAGGTCTAGTACTGCTATATAGTTGAAATCTGTTAACTGCAGCATCGGCAAGTATTGCTGATGATATTGCTGACAATGCACCCAACATCAAGGAGGAGAATTAGTCAGAATTATGATTAAATTTCTTTCAATCTTTGCAGAACATCTTGCTAAGGTACTATTGTTACAATATTACTCTGAAATATTCGGAGAAAAAATAAGAGTTTAGTAGCATTAGTGCCACTAGACTTCTATTTTTTCCACGCATTTTATCAGGAAAATTTGGTGTTTGGACTGTTTAGGATACTAAATACCAAATTTCCGAGTTAGAAATGTATAGCTTTGAATAGTAGACAAGGCACGTCTGCTTGAGAGTTGGATATGCTGCTTTTCGGAATTTTCGGAATATGATCTGTTTGATGAAATATACCTGTCCAACGTCATCCAGCCCTTTCCAGAGGCTTCTCCTGGTTGTACGGCACTGGATGAATAGGTGGATAGATAGATAGATAGATAGAGAAAGAGAGAAAGAGAGAGAGAGATGCAGGGTAGCCTGGCAGCATGCAGCACAGAGACGTGTCGGTTGTATATATCCCACTTTCACCCCCTCTGTTCCCCCCTAGCGTACTTGAACGGCCCACCCGCCATCAGCTAGCCTACCTCCATCCATAGCGCTAAAGTTCTCTCTGAAATGCGACGGTAACACCCCCCTCCTTTGCCCCAGCTTCCTCTTCATCCCAGCCGCGGTCCTCCTCCCCCTCTCTCTTCTCTCTCTAGTCTCTTCCTCTTCGACCCTTCCTCACCCCCTCGCTATGCTCTCCCACCCGCGGTCCAATCGCGGACCTTCATGCTATACAGATTACAGAACGCCCGAGTCGCGAGAGAACCAGTGGAACAGAGAAAATGGAGCCATAGAAGAGAGATAGACTTCAACAGAGAGCAGACAGAAAAAGGGATCTGAGAGTGAGGAGGATATATCCAAAAAGTGAGAAAAAGAATACAGGAGCGAGTGGGAAGGAAGACGGAAGAGAGAGAAAGAGATTTTGTCTCTTCTTCAGCAGCATTACTGGGATGGAAGTCCTCGTTTCTCTCTCTCTTTACAAATGTATAGTATGTTAGCGACCAAGACGGAGAAGAAGAAGCCAAGTCTGAGATGCCGGACTTTTTATTGTAAATACTGATGGACTCGAGAGAAACCGCGGATTACCGCGCGGGTATAATATCTAATTGTAAAGTAACCATGTGTAACGTAAGGGGGACAAATATACAAGATGTGTAGTGTGTTATTGCGTGTATGCAACCAACAACCGTGAGAGATACTGCCACGTTGCCACTACTATACATACATATACTTTGTCAGACCTAATAAATTGTCTTAATAGCACGAAAATACCAAGCGAATTTGTTACATCGTCTTATTTATGAATTCTTAACGCAAATTCTCTCAAGAGCGGAAATAAATTTCCCAATACCCTCCGAAATCGGAAATAATTTTTTTTCTCATTGTCAGTAGTTTAGTTACTGTTCTATAATGCTCTCTTAATCGGAATCAGTTCATCTGATCTCATTTGATCTCTTTTCTCACAGAAAAGAGATCAAAACGTTGCAAAATGATAGCGCTTTTTGGATCAAAATTTGTAGAATGATCCAAGAATGCAGCATCATTTTGCAACGTTTTGATCCCTTTAGGTTTTCTGTGACACGAAAGAATGTCAGTCGCAGAACTTTTTCCATCGAAGCTGCATGTAAAAATCAAAACAACTTGACAAAAACTCCATCAGTTATTTGAATTGGTCTTCGCATTTAATATTTAATAAAATATATTGATTCAGACATTACTTTTTCACTGATCCAAATAAAAGCATGATGTCTGTGCTACTACATTCAAAATCTACACTTATAAATTTTCCATATACTTAAAAACAGTTTTAGAGTTGAAAAAACAGAAGTTTGTTTTTAAGATGCGGATCTGTAAATTGGGGCAACTTTAAAACTAGTTGTAAATTCTACATTACTGAAGCCAAGTTGCCTAGTGATGTTGAGGAAAGTATTTTTGTAAAAATAAATGTGGATGGCTGTATTTAAAGATACTGAAATTAAATAAAGACATAATGTTGGCGTATCACGATAAAGCATCTCGAAGTTTGCTTTTCAACAACGTATTTCATGGAGGCGATCGGTAGGACAAGATAAAGTGGAAGAATTGAATGAAACTGTAGTCTTTACAAAACGTTTTGTCATTCCCAACTATTTAAAACACATTTTTCTTTAATTCTATTTCTGTATTCTCATGTCTAACTTTTAATACTCAAAAAAAACCTCATCGTTTTGCTCGAGGGAAACCTAATTTCCAATTACGATATTTACAGGTATTTACAATATATATTACACATTCAGATTTGTAATTTTCCGGATATTGTACATATACTATATATACCTGAAATACTGGAGGAAAAAAATCTAAATAACAGGAAACAATTCCTACCGTGTGTTTTTCATCTTGGAAAAAAATATCAAGAGAGCTACTGACTTTGTAATATACACAAACATTTTTCTAGGGTATTCATGCTGACAAATTGTTGAGGAATAGAGTTTACATTTTACAATATTCCCTCAAATATATTTTCTGCAACACGGTTTTTCCATGCAAAGCAGAATTTCATCGCGAGGGCGGAGTATAGAAACGCGCACTGAGTCTATAGTGAAGAAGAAAAAAAACATAACAAAAAAAGTTTTAGTTCCGCGTTTACTTTTGAATGAATAAAAACTGCAACGAAGGTTAGCCAATATATATTTTGTTTTCTGTTATCAGAGAGAGAGAGAGAGAGAGAAAATAATTAACGCGCATGTAAAATAAAAAAAAAAGAAAACGGATGCTTTCTTTATTAATGGCTAATTATATTAAGTCAGTTCGTCTGAGCAATTACATTTTAAATATATTGTATACATTATATTCTATATATCACGAACTCTATAACATGCAATTAAATGCTCATTAAAATTATATGCAAAAAGTGTTTGTTTATTAATCTAATCTGATAGGAAATTATCTTTCCTAAAATTTACGATGACATTATTGCGCTTTAATTATTGAATAAATAAATTTTTTTCTAAATTAATATTTTAATTATTAATCTAGTGATTTTATATTAATTTACTTTTATATTTTCGATTTCGTATTATATCAGTCTTTATAGTATATAATACACATATGTACGTATATATTAATTATTCCCAAGCTTATTAATTTTGGGTACCACGAATATTCTGCTTTTCAAACTTTCATAATAGAATTTACATTTATATAAAGGATTGCTTTTATCCCTCAAGCAAAGTATTAAAATACACTTTTGCATTTTTGATATTAACCCAGAAACATAGATTTTGTTGTTTTAGTTTATAAAACCAGTGAATAATAATATATATACGAAAATAAAAGCTGCGCTATTTTTCTTTGACGAATATATGTTTTTTTTTTATATAATACATATAAAAATAAAAATGTGTACCATCAAAATGTATTATCTGTGCACCTTTATAAACCGGAAGTGGTATTTCTTTTGCTTTATACAGCATGTGTGCCCTATGTACGTTATTATTCGTTTGGTTCTTTTGTTTCATTTTTTTTTCACGCACCGGCACGTTCACGCGAAATTTATATACGCATACGTTTTTTCAATAATTTTAATATTATAAACATATTTTTATTTGTTTCTTCTTGCGTTTATCAAGACATGAACAATATTAATATTTTATTTTATACACTAGTTAAATAATAATAATAATAATAATAATAATAATAATAATAATAATAATAATAATAATAATAATAATATTATTATTATTATTTTCTATATTATGTAAAAATAAATCTACTTATAAATACTCTGAAAAAAATTTATATGATTCAAATAATGGATTACTTGACTATCAAATAAATATTTAAGTCAACCAAAAAATTTGGATACTTTTGGTATCAATTTGATACATTAAGTTTACAGTGGCTTGCAACTTATTTTATTTAAATAAAAATAATTTGGTGCAAGTAAATATTTATTTGATAATAAATAATCGGTTATTTGAATGAAATAAATTTTTTTTTTGCAGTATAAACAAATAAATATTATTTCTATAATACACTTTTTCTTGATGCATTATTCCAACATCAATTAGTGCGTATATTATAAGAATACATCAGGGAAAAAAAATATTTTCAAACAAGAAAAACTATCGCCGAGAGCATTTTTCTTTAAAAATAACACATCGCTTTTAATACGCGAGCATTATAATTTTGAAATAAGGTTTCTGAAAGAGCGTTGTGATGTAAAGAAAGGAAGTAAAAGGGAGATCAAATAACTGTTTCTAGAGGTTTTCAACCAGCCCTCCTCTGCTACTCCTAAAGGAATATTTTACGATTAATGCCTTTTAATAGGCAGCAAACGATAGGATAATAATATTATCCAGAAATTATAAATATTCTACATCTAAATTAATTATTAAAAATTTCTTTTTTCTCCTTTTTGTTCATTTTTTATGACTTAAAAATATTATTCGATATTTATTTTTATTTTAAGAGAAAAATCCTTTATTAAGGGGGTTAAAATTGATAAATTATATAAATTTACATCGATATGGCAAATTTTTTCATGTTGAAAGCCTATAAATTCCTAGCCTCGCGGAAATCACGTGCGAATAAGGTTACGTGAAGAGTAATTGAAAATGCAGTACAATGTACAATGTGAGGTAGAAGATGCTCTTTCTCTCTTTCTCTCCTGTCTCACTAGGTTTCAAATCGGAGAAATGAAATAAAGCGAGAGCCAAACAGTCAACGTTATGTCGGGAATTAAGTTCTGCATTCCTCCCTCTTGACCCCTCTCACAGTTTCACCCCCTTGTCACTATCTGCGCTCCCCCCCCCCTGGTGGAAAATATATAGATATACGTGAGCATGCACATAGGGCATATACAAAAGAAGGATCGATACGCACGATTATTTCGGGAACAGTTTCGTCCTCCCCCGAGTCCTTTTTCGTCCCTGATGCGACAACGACGACGCCGAACAAGGTTACTTCATATAACGAAAACTGGAAATTTTATACTTATTTACCGCAAATAACCCATTATCAATAACAGAAAAAATTGCACTATCCAAAGAGAGAGAGAGAGTCTTGAAATTTTTTGAAATAAATTCCCCTTTTCTTCTCATCGGATTAAAAAAAGTGCCTTTCTCTCGTAAATATATAATTATAATCAATCGCGAAAATATATTTGATAATATCAGGTAGAAAATTTGAGAAATATTTTCAAAAGATAAAATTGGGACAAATGGGGATTTTTATATCGAAATTCGAATTAATATCAGAATAATATAGGCAACAATGTATAGAGAAATATTTTCCGATATAAATTTTCTTGAAACAAAGGATATAGGCTAATATATAATATATAATAGGGTTATTGGGAGAGGAAAAGCAAGCGAAGACGATGCTACCAACAACAATGGGAACGCGCGCGATCAATTATGCAGCGCAGGCACAATCGCATATATATATGCGCTTAAATACAGTGTGTGTTATTCACGTATACATTCGCCTATACTTCTTTTTCCACTATATAGCAGTTATGTTTCAAGAGAGTGCCTAGCGAGTCGTAATCTCAACAATTATTGTTGTAACCAAGTCGACACTATTACCTACCAGTGGGTCGTAATAATAATTGCTACCAACAAACGTTATTAACGTTCTTTTTTTTCTATAAAAATAGAGAGAAGACAAAAAGTTTTATATAAAGCAAAGGAAAAACATTCAACACTCACGAGAGACAAAACAGACCAAAATTGTACGAATTGAAAAATATCACACTTTCTAAGATTGAAGAGAAAAAAAAATTCATAAAAAAGCACTGGTTTAGCGAATATATTAGTAAAATAGACAATAAAATTAAATATAAGTGGGAAAAGCGAGAAACATATTTTACTTTTGTAATGAAACGATGCGGTCTTTTCAGTTTTCCCTTTTGGTGCGGAGAAAGATAACAGAATGATACGTAGAACGAGCTTCATCGATCGAATTCTGACTGAAGTATATAGTGTCGAGGTGATATAATAGAATGAGTTTGCCCATAATACAAAAAGGGAATGTAGAAATTTGAGATTTTTCTCAAGAAGCAACAAAATATACACCGACGTTAAAAAAAGCATGTCATGGATATTGATTTTAAAAAAAATTTATTGCAATTAATGTAAAATATTGACATCAATATTCTTTTTGACACTTTACAGAAGTTCATACAATTTGTTTAAATTTCGGCATTCAGAACGTAAAACACGTGAAAATTTTCAATGTTCAGGAATAGTTGCAGGAATAGTTCAAATTCCGCAAAGAAATCTGTTTTTAAAATATTAAAATACAAGAATTGAGAAGCTTATAAGTAAAACGAGTTTGGTTGGAACTTTTTCCATTCCCAATACATTATAATTTTCTTTCTGACTAGCAAGGTAGTGTTATAATCGACCGGCAAACAACATCCATTTTATGTTTTATGTCGTGTTTCTCCTTGAAGTTACAATTCATCGTAATATCGCATTGGACCAAATGATTCACGAGGTGGAACGATACTGTTAACGGTTAAACCACAAAAAAAAGAAAGGAGGGGGGAGGAAATATTTTTTGTGTGTAAATGACGTTCTATATATTTTCAGTGTAAATTCAACAATTTTCGTTATATCCAAATCATTTCCCGTTAACGCTTCATCGATCTCAAAGCCTATTCTGCAACGAGTCCAACTGTCGTCGTTGTCGACGTCGACGAAAGACGGAAATATATAAACCTCACTCTCTATCTCTATCTATCTCCTTTCTCTCTCTCAGCAGCTCTCTGGGAACCGAGAACGGGCGATAGAGACTGCGGTCTTCCGATTATGTACGAACGCACGAAACGGGTCTGTAAATGTATCCAGCAAACAGCTTTGCCAAGCAACGTACATCCCTCTTTCATTCGAAGCAAAAATTATCCACGAAAAACTTGGAATAAAAAATTACGGTAAAGAGTCATAAAAAAAAAACAGTAAAAATTGAACACAAGGGGGGACAAAAAATCATTCCTACGCTCCTGTTGAAAAAATCTTGACCTAGACAATATTTTTTGCTCAACACATTTAATTTCAAATCAATAAACAGTTTTTCTTTTCATTATCAATTATTCGACGTTAATTTTCAAATCGATGATTTTTAATTGTTTGGAAAGATTTTTTTTAAACTCAAGATACTATGGAATTTTCTTTAAATTACTTCCAAATTTCATTTGAAACCTTATCTTAATAATTAAGTATGAGACTCTTCTGGAAAAATTAAATCACATGAATAATTTTATTTAAAAAAAAAAAAAAAATACAATAATGAAGGAACATTGTTAATATAAAGTAAACAAAAGAAATACGGTTGTCAAGGTCGACCGTGAAAAAAAAGAATGAATCGTCTTTTTCGAAATATTCTTTCCTGAGTTGAAATCCTAACTCAATTATCGAATTACCCAAGTCTCATTTCATATTATTAACAAATGACAATCACTAATGATTCAATTGCCAGTTGAATCAAATTTTAACAAATGACAAAATAAACAAGAGAGGAAAATATTAAGAAACATTACAAGAAACGGTAAAAATAAAAGTACATACATACGTATTTATTGCATCATATGTTGGAAAATTGTAACAAACGGGAGAAATAAGACTTGAATATTAATTATAATGACACAAATGACAAATAAATGTGACTATTGGGGGTATTTAAAGTTTAAAGAATTTCACGAACCGTTAGAATGTTATTAATGACAATACTTTTGTGTAACATAACCTAGAAAATGTATTTTCGCCTTACCTTGAATTATGACATCTCCTGATTCAAGAATAGGTAATAATTTCCCACAGATTTCTCTCCTTTCTGAGATATTCCGCACCCTTGTCCAATTCAGAATATATGTATAGGAACTCAGAATGGTGGCAGGGACGCGCTCCGTAAGTTGTCGTTGGCGTTCCGTCAAGTTTTCGATCAATTCGATCACAAATACGAAACACACTGATCACTATTCAATGCACTAATTGTCTCACACCGACCGAATTAATGAATTGTTTAATCGTCGAGAAAATTTTCGTTTTTTCACGCGAAACTTCCCCGAATGACGCATTAACGTCAGTGCACTTCGAGCACCGATGGGGGAATGAGCCAGTGGCGCCGCGAGGAATCAACGTGGCGGCACGTTCGCGAACTAATAACAACCAAAAGCAACCCACACAAGTATAATAAGACACACACGTATTTATATACATGTTTAGAAAAATAACCAGCGTTGTGTCTTGTCTGCGTGTGTGTATATGGATACTGGGATACTCACACAAATGGACCACCTGGCCCCATCCTAACCCCTATAACGGGTGTCTTTTGCATTTTAATTCTTCTTTCGACCTTGCGGATTGACTTCGTTTTTGTCAACTTGTTAAATAGCTTTAACTGCTTTAACTAAAAGCTTTACTAAAAATCATCAAAAATTAATGCACGGATTACTAACAGTGTAAATTGGCGCTTTTATGCAAAACAAAATGTTACAGCAAAAGTAACAATTACCCCCTTGATTTAGTTAATTATTCACGATTATAAAGTCGATAAAGAGTTATAAGTCGGTAAAGCACTAATAATTATACACTTTTAACATAGTTTAATTAGATTAAAGGATTAAAGTTAATCAACTAAATTTCGGTTACACTCAAGTTCAACGGCCACTTTGGCTATACTGAATGAAGTTAGTCACGTGCCACTATCGCCAATTTAGAAATAATAAATATTTACAAAAATTGTTACTATATTACGCGGGTGATTTGAAACTAATCCATTGTCTATTATTTTTAAGTAAAAATAATTTATCATTTATCACTGAAAAAAGAATCCTGTTTGTAATTTCTAGTTATTTTTATTAAAATATTTGTTTTTTCCTTTTAGAAATAATAGAAAAAAAAGTTGTTAAAGGGACTAGGGTATTCTAGTTACTTTATTCTTGTTGACGTAGTTCAAAATGTTGCCACTAGATGACTAGAGTGCTATTTCAGCAGAAAAAACGTTAGCAGACACAAAATATTTATTCTTTATTTGCAAGTGTTTTATTAAGTTTTATTAATTTTAATCGAGTTTTATATGTAAAAAAGTGAAATTTATGATAATCAAAAGTCTTGACGAATAAGATTTGAAATAAATTGAAAGGTAAATAGCCTGTTCTACTGCTTAATTGTCACACTATCAAAGAGATCAACACAAATTCAAAGTGACAAATATTTCAATTTTTATGATAAAAAAGAGTAGTAATTTTATGACAAATTGTTTAAATAATCAATTTTGTTCATTAATAAACAAAGGTGAGACTTTTTTATATTATAAAACTATCTATTAACTCGAAAAATTTTTCGTTTGTCAATCCTAACCTACAATTTTTTCAGGCGCGACTATTAATCGCATCATAATAATTATTTTCTAACCAAAATTTTCTTTCAATGCAAATATAATTAAATCATTTCAATATTAATATTCAATTAATTCAATAAAATAATTAGGAATCATTAAATCACTTAATTTCTAATCAGTTTTTCTTAATATACAAACGATACTATTGATGCCTTATTCGGCTTTCGCAATAGATCGTAAACATTAACAAAAAAATTATTTGTATAACAAAAATTTCCTTACCAGTAGTTTGCGAAAACAGATTTTCTTATCATACACATAGTTATATACTGAAAACTTTAATTTTGTCTTTTAAAAGCGAGGTTAAAAAACGATAACGAATGTAAACATTAAAACACTCCCCGGAGATTGATATAATTTATGTTTAATCATTTTCAACGATTTCATCCAAGAATGAAATTGGGAGAATTTTTTTCATAAGTGGCTCAATAATAATAATAATAATAATTGTTATTATATTTTATTATTATTATTATATTTTATAATTATATTTTACTGTGAGAATTAAAAATATCTACATAAATTATCTATGAGAATAATCCTATAATTTCAAAGTAAAATTTACGCGCTTGAAATGTAAATTAAAAATTTTTTCCATTTCTGTACTTAATTTTTTTCAAGATCTCGTTCAAAGCAAACTTTATCGGGAAATGCGGCCTTTTTATATATGCAAGCCAACATGAGCAGATCTATGCGCAACATACAAGGCGGAACCGTCTATATAAATCTATAGTTTTATTTCCAACTTCAGTGGCGTAGATAAGAGACATTGTTCTATAAAAAAAAATTAAAGAAAAACCGCAAGTTTTCTTTTAAAACAATTTGTATAGGACTAATATTTTATTTGAAACTAGTAAAAAGAATGTCAAATAAACCGTTTCGATGGATAAAAAAATAATTCCTGAGATATAATACAATTATAAGAATGTAGATATTTCTATTATGTATTAATTCTATATGGACTTGTGTATTATAGATAGATGATACAAACTGGATGACTGTATGCCTTTTTGTGAACACACCAGACGAACGAGATGCGTTCTCGAGAACGCTCTCGACAAATATAATTCGAACGATCGCAATGTATCGCACGTTCGTTATAAGTTTACCGCTTCAATGCATTGGTGGACGTTTTCCATCTAGAGAATGGAGTCAACCCTATCTATATATAAATTTCGAATCGAATGAAGTAGAGTTGTGTGCAGTTCGATGCGCGAAGGACAAAAAATAATATAAAAGAAAAAAAAGAAAAGAAACAAGTAGAAAAAGAATCAGATATGGAGAGAGGAACGAAGAGGTAAAATGAGAGACCACAAGGGAAGCAATGAACCATTTCAGAGTCATCTCAAATATTTCTCATCCTAATTAATGCTGAAATAAATCATGCGATTTTCCGCCTATATTTCGCTATTTCTAATGAAAATTTTACTATTATCGAGGGAGCTTTTGAAATAGAAAGTATTTACATTGAGGAAATTTATATCAAACTATTTTATATCGAGAAGATTTTCCTATAAAGGAAATTGATATTATTGGAGAGCTTATATCAAGGGGAGGTATATATGAGCATCCCGGAGGAAATTTCTTTAAAGAATATCTTCTAATGTGGAAAATTCCAATCAAATAAATATGAGGAGTAAATAAATAAAAGTTGATTTCCAAGTATCACTGGATGGTTATAACTTGAGGAATGTTCGTTAGATGGGATTGAATCGTTCGTCGAACCCGCATGTATAAGAATCGTGGGCTTACATATATACATTGCGTACGATCGCGCGTATCGTATCCTTTGCGACGTACATTTTTTTCTTTCCTGCCTCCCTTCCGCCCTGCAGGCAACGAACCTCTCATCCTATTCCCTCAAGATCCTGTCCTCTGTTCACCGACAAGTTTTGCTTTTGCTCGTTCGTTCCTTCGCTCATTTCTCAAGGGCGGATCCACAGAAGCGGTTCTCACACTATCCAGAAGGCATTTTTCACCATTATTTTTCTACAATTTTTACTAGCACTGATAATAATAGTATTTTACCTGAATTGAATTGATTTAACTCTAAAACTTTTCAGTCTTAATTTTTTTTTCTATTTTAAGATGACAATGTGGAATCTTTGGAATTATATTTCTATTTATTTATTACTTATCAAAGATTTTTTTCTATCCAACTGAATACACTTTTTGAAGCAAGTAAATTTAATAAGAATTTTTTTTTAGGTATACGCAGTGAAATTTGGCAATGAACTTATCGGTATTTTGGAGAAAGGATATGGAAAATCGAAAATGAAAGATGAACGGAGAAAGGATAAATATGTAATGAAGGACAGTAAATGCAGGACGTATACTTATTTATGTGAGTAATATATACCTACCTACAAAATTTTTTTTAATGTACATATACGAATGAGAAGCATCAAAAACTACATAGAAGCATTTAACGTATACATATGTTAAAAAAAAAGTGCGGCGATATATGTAAAGGTATAAAATGATTCTTCGCACGCAAACTTGTAAGCGACTTGAATCGAATAAGATTGCCGGTAGAAACGCACGCAAGCCAACAAAAATTCCTACCACAGCCTAAAACTGACTCTCCACGTTTTCGATCGTATTGCAAAAAACATTGTCGATTTCGTATAACGAACCAGGGAGCATCCTTTTTGAGAAATTGTCACTCAACCTGGACATATAGGGCAAAAATATGCGAAAATGTGCAAAAAGTAGATATTACTTTGTACGCAAACATGTTTTTTTTCTTTTTAACTTTAGTAAAATATTAAACAATTTTAATATTATAATTATAAAATTTTAACAGAATACATTATAAAGAATTTTATTCTTTTGCATTATTAATAACAACGCAAAAGAATAAAATTTTTATTTTCTTAATTATTCTGTCACTATAATAATAATAATGATAATAGTAATAATAATAATAATAATAATAGTTACAATAATAATTATTATTATATAAATTATTATTTTCTATTATCCATTATTTAATTTTATATAATTTATATAAATTTAAAGAAGCAAATGTTATAGTCATAATAATTTTTTAAATTAACAATTAACAATTGCTAATTTCGATTAAATAAATTTTTTTTCAATTTATCATTTTGATAATTAATTTTTGTTTGTTAATGGAACAAGTGTAATTATCAAATTTGAGTTTTGTTTAACGATGAGATTTAGTTAGCAATAATTATCGTTATTTATGAATAATAGAGGTTTTCAATTAATTAAACCAGTGATTATAAATGAAAATTGAATGATTTATATGAATATTATACTTTCAATTTGAACTGATAGCTCGATCTAACAAAGAATTCTTGAACTATCTTTGTACAATTTTAGTCGAGAAGAGAACCATTTGCATCCTAAATTGTTTATAATACAGATTTACTTTCAATTTGATAGATTTTTATGTGATAATAATAATAATAATAATAATAATATGAAAAATCAGAATAACCGTAATAATAAAAATAATGATAAATAATTCTAATAACATCAAATATGACAAAATAAAAATAATAATAATAATAATAGATAGATAGATAATTAGCTATTTAATTAATATAAATATTTAGTTTATAGCTAAGATAAATAAAAAATTATATTTTATTTAAAAATAAAAAAGACATATAACGTAAAAAATATATTTATGAATATAAATAGTTCAAGTAAAACGTAATGTTGTCAATTCTATAAAAGAAAATGTGAAAAATAATTTTTACATTCATATATTGAAAATATTTATATTCTGTTTATAATTTATAATTTATTAATTTATAATTTGACATTAACAAAAAATGTTTCATAAATAATTACAATTTGTGAGCAAATGAATTGAGTATATAAATTTTTATTTACTTTATTCGACTGTAATTTCTTTTTCCCCTTAAATTCTGCTCTAACGAGATCTTTTTTCATTGATATCGCGAAGAACATTGATAATTGATTTTGATCCACGTACGGAACGTAATTCCAAGTAAAAAACGAAAGTTGACAGGAAAAATCCAACAATTAAAAGTGAAAATGCTCCTCCAAGGGGTGTTAGATTTAAAATGATAGCCACCCCTTCATCAACGTAATCATATTCCACTAAAACTTCGTGAAGACTTTGAGCCGCCCGCCGACGAATTACATCTTTTAAATGATAAAGAGTGATGCCACCTTCTCTCAACCATAGCATGACCTTTTTTTTCAAGTAAAATAAAATATATTTATTATAAACAGATGAATTTTATTAAAAACTTAAATGAAAATAGAATGAAAAAATAATTTTATTAACAGGAAACATTATTTTTTCCAATATTTGCAATGTAAATTACCATATTAACAGGTTCTAGAAGCCACGGTTGCACGGCAAAAGAAGAATAAAATCTACCAGGATTATCCTTCATTAGTCTGTAATTCTAAAGTTGATATGAAATTAATTTAAAAATTTTATTTCGAATATTTTTTTGTTTTTTAAATTTTCTATATATTGAAAAATATTGCACAAAAATACTAATGAAAAAAATTACACTCGCCTTTAAATCAGTATTTGTGACGTTATTCTCGGGGAAGAAAAGTGATCCAACAAATCTTCCAACAATTGCATAATTACCTTGGATAATTTTTTTGTGCCTTTCAACTTTTCCCTCTTCATGTTCAAATCTATTTGGAAATTGTGCAAAATATTTGTCCTAAAACATTTATTTTATTTATTTATTTAATATTTTTATTATTTTATCATTTTATTTATTTACTTCAAAAGACTTACGCTCATATCGAAATAATCAGTAAAAATTGGTATTGGACCTTCTCTCCCCCAAGTGAGATTAGCCTCCACAAATTGTTCAGCAGTATCAATTCTGGAATATTTTTTATAATTTATTGTAATAACATATTTTTATAATAACTAATAATAACTCAAATTAATTATTAATTTATATATTTTAGGGAAAAGTACACTCTGGATATTCCGTGAAAAATTTATTTAAAATTCCAAAGGAATATCCAGACAGATGTAAAGTAAAATAATTTTTTTGTCACCTTTTTTCATACTCGGGATTCGATAAACTGGCGGCGAGAATTGTACAATAAGCAGTGACAAGTAAAAATCCCGCGAATTGACAAATGAACATTTGTGATCTCAATTCGGGAACATTTCCCGATATTCCCGTGCCTACTAAATTTCCCATTACTTCAGTCACTGTTACGATAAAATTTCTGTACTCTAAAAAAGAATTTTGAAAGATAATTATGAGAAATTTAATTTTATTAATTTGTTTTTTATTGATACTTACGACGTGGAATGTTCGGATCTATTTGAGCTTTAATGATTGTACTTGCAGTTTGAATTATAACGATTATAATTATTAGTGTCCAAACTTCAGCCGTAAATGGTCGAATAATTGCCCAGAAACTGCTGTAAGGTTTTGGTCGAGGAACAAGAAAATTGACCGCAAGTTCGTACCATGGCTCGGATAAATTTGCGAATAAATAATGATCATGTTTTAGCCATATTCCACTGAATGCGATATCAATCTATTTTTATTTATTATTCAAATTTTTTTATTATTGTTTTTCATTAAAGAAAATTAACATTAAAATATTTTTAAATATTAAATATTAAATTAAATATTGAAATAATTAGAATTTGAAATTGAATTTGAATTTGAATTTGAATTTAAATTTGAATTTTAATTAATATCAGAACATTTTTATTTAATAATTAAGGAAGAAAAATAATCAAATTGTAGATTTTTAATCTTTTTTAATTGTAAATTTTTTTTACCTCTTTTTTGTATATTTGCCCTATCATACCGCCATTCCACGCGGTGTCATTTATTTTTCTTCCGTATCTATAACTTCCTGAAGGTTTTCTGATGGACCAGCGAAAATTTAATCTCTTTGCAATAAGCTGAAATATTCGCATTTCCACGCCATCCACTTCAAAATCTGCAATATTTTCGTTCTTAGTATTTTTAATTGAAGTAAAATAAATGATTCATTAAAATTTTATACCATTGTCAGCTAAAAAAATTTCAGCTTTAACACCGTTTATTGTCTCATTAATTGTTGTGTTTAAATAACAAAGGGGAGGATTGTAATAAGCAGCTGCTTGAAGTAGTCGTCCCTCTAAATTTACGACCCCTTTCTTATGTTTCAGTTCATCGTACCTGTTTAATTTTTTTTTTTTTTTTTTGCTCAAATAAATTGTGATGAGGAAAAAAGATTACTTAATTACTTGATTAAAAATTATTACTATTATTAAAAAAAAAAGAAAGAAATGTAAAATACACTGGGACATATCTGTCTCAATATTACTTTTTAATTTTACGAAATTTTCTCGGCTCGAGAAAATTTTCCGACAATGTCCAAGAACCTGAATGGGAAACTAAATTAACATTTGAATTTTTATACAACGAAACGTTGAATATTTTCGAATCGTCTTTTAGATGATTGTCCACTATAATGAGAATTTCCGTTGTCGAAATTTGAGATGGTACCCTTAAAATGAAAAAAATTGTTTTCAATATTTTATTATCAATAAAATTACCAATATTTATTATTTATTATTATTATTATTATTATTATTATTATTATTATTATTATTATTATTATTATTATTATTATTAATATTATTATTATCAATATTTTATTATCTTCATTAGAAAAATATAAGCATTAGAAAAGGTAGAATTTTATGCGACCTTTGCAAAGCGTAAATAATTCGAGACTCTTCCGATGCTAATAAAAAATATCCAGCGCAATCATAAATTCTTCTCTTCACGAGATAACCATATGGGTAAATTTCAATGAAGTAATTAAATAATTCATTAATTTCGTATGATTTACCTGTAATTTAAATAATTTTCCTCTTTAATTTTTTCTATTTGTCAAATTTATTACCTATAGATAATTATATATATATTTTTATTTTTTTATTACAGTTTGCATCTGTCTTTACTTACCATCTAAAAAAATATTACAGCATTGAGCGTAGGGAAATGACAATTTTATAATTTTTTCATAATTATCAAACGATAACCAAGGTTTCTCGTATGTTTTAATAAAAAACTTCTTGTGATCTGCCGTTATTGATAAAATGAAAAATTGTAAAATCAATAGAACAATCATCTCAGACTTTTAAGTAGTTCATTTCAATTTATTTTCCAATTATTAATAATTATTATTATTATTATTATTATTATTTATTTATTTATTTAATATTTTTATTTTTCCTTATATTATTATTAGTATTATTATTAGTGTTGTTATTTGTTTTAATTAATTATTTTGTGCTAAAGAACAACCACTTTCACTACTACTTTTTTTTTCTGAATTGTTTTTATTCGGCGAGCATTGAAACTCGACTAAAGAAATTCTATCACGAAATACAACTTTGTATATTCGTTTCGTTTGCATGCATTAAATGGGATATATATAGGTCATGAAAGCAAATATCAAGGGATGATAACGTAAAGTAAGGTAACAATAACGTGGAATAGAACTTAATAAAATTGTCGTCGGTTTGATTGTGAAATAGATAAAAATACTTTGACAGTAAAAGCGCCAAAGATGACATTAATTAATGAGAAAAAAAAATTTTTTTTTTCTTTACTCTTCAAAGTAAAAATACGAGATCTAAATTTTATGACATTAATTTGTTACTTTAGATCTCTAACTGACAATTTCGTCTAAATAAACATATTCTTAAAAGCCAACAGCAAAAATGGATTATCGATTAAATGTTATTTTTATTTTCTTGAGGGTTTTTTTCTTCTATTTTTTTGCAAATTGATCCAAAAAGCGGAGCAATAAAGATTTTTATTTTTTAAATAAGTAAAAATAAAGAGAAAAATGTTTTATTAAATTAACATATTTTTTTAGCCACTTTTGCAGAAAAATAATTTGTTTTTTAAGAGTGACATAACTTTATATTTTGAAATTTATGCCTAATTGTAAGATTAACTTTTTATTGTGTTGTTTTTATTAGAAATGTATAAATATTTTCTGTTATTTGCACTCAACTTGGAAGGTTACAAATTTTTTTTTCAAGTTTCACTTCATTTGCAATAGCATATAATAAATTATAATGTACATTTTAAATGTTTTGATATTAAGTAGCTATTTAGATGGAGATAAGGATTATTCTGTTATCAATGACATCATTTTATTGCTACAGTTCTTCATTAAAACAAGTGTTGTTAACACTCAGTTATTATATTTTTAAAATAGTTGCTGCATCAATTGTGTACGATCAATTTTTTCAAGTAACAAAAGTTTTCAATTTTCTTTTTTTTTTACTATTTTACACTTAATTTTCATTATTTTTCTTACTGATTTTAATTTTTTTTCAATATTATTTTAACATTTATTTTGGATTTAAATTCTAGTGAAAGAAAATCGATAAACTTTTTACAAGTTGTCATTGATTTTTTATTTTTTTGGTTTATAATCGTAATTTAATTTTAATTTAATTTAAAATATATAATTTATGTTTTAATATGTATATATAATTTTTCAAAATGGATATGAAACATATATTGAGTTTATATAAAATGCAGATGCTACTGACCCAGTGAAGAAATACTTTCGGTAGAGAGTGGGACGAATTTAAAGCCTGTTGGACCTTCTAATAGGGGGAAAAAAAAAGTGCCAAGACATTAATTCTTATACGAGTCTGTCTTGGAACTTCAAGACGAAGACGCTTAAAAATATTTTTCTGTCGTGGGAGTGAATGAATTCGTTTTGCTTTAATTAGCATTTAATTGACACTAGGTCGATAGACATTTTATTATTCGAAAAAGTTGAAACTTTGATAGTGATTTTGTGTAATTTTTTTTGCGGAAAGTGCTGAAATTATTTTCAATAATGGCTTTTTCCTTCACATTTCGTCGATCTTTATATTACTCCCGAGGTAGGTATTAAAAATTTATTTTTACTGTATTTTTATCTCATGAAACACCTGTTGAAATTTGCACATACACATTCATGAAAATTTTTCTAATTAAATTAAAATTGTAAGTTGTAGTTAAAATAATTAGAATTTTTATTAATTAAATGTTTATTATTTTTTTATTTCTTTTTATTCATTTTTATTTATTTCTATTTATTTATATACTATTTATTTTTTTACTATTTGAAAGAATTTTTATTAATAATTCTTCTTTCATTAGGAGCACGAGATTTTTCAAATGTTGGATTTGTCGGTTTGGGACAAATGGGAAGCAGAATGGCAAAAAATATTTTAAAAAAGGTAAAACTAATATAATTTTACATATATTAATCAATGCACTCTAAATGAATTATTTTTTATTAATTGCTAATTTCTTTCTTTTTTCAGGGACATAAATTGACAGTTTTTGATGTTAATAAATTTGCTGTAACAAAATTATGCGAATTAGGAGCAACGAGCGCAAAAAGTGCTGCGGAAGTTTCACAAAATTCTGAAATAATAATAACAATGTTACCATCGAATAAACATGTTTTAGACTGTTACATTGGTGAAGAGGGAATTTTGAGGTATTTTAAGTTATAATTCTATTAACTATAATTCAAGTATAGATAAGATTTTAATTTTTATTAATCTTTTTATTATTTTTTTTAACTTTAAAATTTTTTCAAAATTTTTTCAAATAATTGAAATTATATACAATGTATTTTATCAGGAATTTAATTTCAGTTCTGCAAAGAAGAATACACTTTTAATTAACAGTAGTACAATAGATCCATCAGTTTCTGAAACAGTTTCCCAGGAAGCTGAAAAGAAAAATACGAGATTTATCGATGGACCCGTGTCGGGAGGTAAATAATAATTTAAAATTTGAACTAAAAATAATATACATATTTTTTTAAATAAAAAATCTTTTTAATAGGAGTAAATGCAGCTGAAAATGGTACTTTAACTTTCATGGTTGGAGGTTCAAAAATAAATTTTGATGATGCAAAATCCATTTTTGAAACCATGGGATCAAGAATTGTTCATTGTGGTGAAGAAGTTGGTATGGGACAAGTTGCTAAACTTTGCAACAATATGCTTCTAGCAATCAGTATGATTGGTACAGCTGAAGCTTTCAATCTTGGTCAAAAGTACAAAAATTTCCTTTTAAATAACTCTCAGAGTTCAAAAAAAGTTTATTTTTAATTTTAATAATTTTATTTGTTTTATTTTATTTTAATTTATTTTATTATTTTATTCATTAAATTAATTATTTATAATTACGATAGTTTGTTGACTAATTAATTAGTGAATTTAGATAAAAACAAATTTTTTAATCAATTTAATTAATGGAAAAATAATTTATTAGGTTGGGATTGGATTCGAAAATATTAGCAGAAATTGTTAATTCAAGTTCAGGTAGGTGTTGGGCTTCTGAAGTTTATAATCCTGTTCCAGGACTCATTCCAAATGTCCCAAGTAGCAATGATTATCAGGTAATGTGAAAATTAATTAATTTAATTTTTCTTTAACTTAATTTTTTATTATTGTACAATTTCTTTATTTAATTTGTATTATATAATTTTTGCTATTTATTTAATTTATTTAATTTTTAGTATTATTTTTTTTTATTCTTTTTACAAGAACTTATTTTATCTGAAAAATAAAATAATTAAAAATGTGTTCTTTCAAATAGGGAGGATTTGGATCGACGTTAATGGTTAAGGATTTAGGATTAGTTCAAGATATTGCAAGTAGAAGTAAAACACCAATTTTACTTGGCTCTCTGGCTCATCAAATTTATCTTGCTGTCATATCAAAAGGTTTTGCTGATAAAGATTTCAGTGTGATTTATCAATTTTTAAAAGACGATGAAAAAGTTTAATTGAAAATGTTCCAAAGAAAAATTTACAATTCCTAATTCGATATTAGGTTAAATTTTATTTTTATCGAAATTGTTCATTTTTTTATAATAGAATTTACGAATAAAAAACAAATATTAATATTACTTTGTAGTTTATTATTATTAGAATTCTCAAAATTTTAAAAGTTTACTTAAAAATTTTAAATTCCCCGCCAAATAACTTATTAATCCTGAAATACAACGCGACGTGTAAAAAAACATTCAACAGGGGCGAACTGAATGCAAGTGGATTTAATGTATTTACTTGAAGATAATACATAGATTCGTTGAATATTAACATTATTAAATTAATAATAAATGTTTTTATTAAGTAATTCGTTCTATTTTCTTGGTTTCGATTAAAGAAAATAGAAAATATCCAAGGAGCAAGTTGCAAATTCAAATTTAGTTCCAATTGCCGCCGTTAGAATGCGGGACGATGTTGGAACTTTATTTTTGTAGTGTGTTGGTGGTGGGGGAGGTTGAGAGAGGGCAGTGTAGTCCAGTGTTGGCGCTTGTGGTAACTTCGGCTTTTCTTTTGGTATTTGTCTCGTGGCTTGGTGTATTTTGCACCTTGAAAAACAGTGTTTTTCGTGAAAATTCCGCCATCCCCGCATTCGTTTACAGTGATTAGATGTATATCTAAGTGCAAGTGTCTGTGTACACGTGTAAAGCAGACTAAAAATTTCAATCCAAGATGAGCAAGTCGTGTGCCCGTTGTGAGAAAACGGTCTACCCGATCGAGGAGCTCAAATGCCTTGACAAGGTGCGTAAGCTGCTTTTATCCTGAGATTTTTAACCCTATTTATCACAAGTGCATTCCCCCATTGTGTATTCAAATGAATTTCCTATCAACACATGGAAAGTACCTGTTGAAGAAACAAAAGCGATTCTCGTCAAAACTTAACCAAAAAAAAGAGACGATCGTCACTTTTTTTTCACTGTTTTGCTTGAATCACTGTTCCATTTTCATAGTTGTATCCGCTTCAACGGTTTTTTTTTTGCAATAGATTTCCGTGATAAAAAGTGTTTGCGAGTTTAACGAAAATTATTTTGTCAGTAGAGGTTAGGAGAGGTTATAAAAGCATTTGAGAGAAAGAGAGAGAGGTGATTTACTAACGGAGCATTTTGCGTGCTACATCCGTGAATAAAGTGTGGCTGGATCTTCCTGAGCTACTTTGCATACGGAGCAAGATGCAATTTATACCAAGACGTTACACGTGTCTGTAAAGGAATTGTCCAACGTTCGTTGCACTCATCTAGCAAATTGTGTTTATGATTTGACATACATTTTCTACATATATACGTATATATTTAAAAACTCCAATATTGCCGGGACATAAAACGTGCTTCAATTTACTTACTCAGCACGGCTGATCTTTCGGAATATTACAAGTAAGAGGAAATTCTTGACGTGTCATGGCACTTGAATATTACACCAGGTTTAGCCACTGTTGAAATATGGAAGTCTTGAAATGTCATGGATCTTTCGTCATATTTGCGGATATAAAATTTCTTTCACACTTTTCAAGATACATTTCACAGAATTCTAATTCATTTTTTCCGTTTCAAATACATACATACAAAATTTTGTTCATTTAAATCATTGGATCTTTCTATTTTTCAAATTCTTCCTCGATTATAATTTATATTCTTAATTGTACAATTTGATTGAACTTCTTTAAATTCGATTGAAGAATTTATTTATAAATTTTTAGCGTATAACGAAATTGATAAACACTTGTAGTTTCATTATTATGAAATGTTACGTTATGTGGAAATGCGTAATAATCAATTTTTATTTGTTCTCTTAGAATCGAAAGGAGAACTCCCATTATCAGTTAATTGGAAGCTATAACTATCAATATAGGCATCAGATGAGTTTTATCTTTGAATTTATCAATCCACATATTTTTGGAATCTTTGCTCTCTCAAATATTTGACATGTGAAATATTTCGTCAAAATTATTTAAATTTCACAGAGTTAAATATTTTTCAAGACATCTACTTGAAAATTTTTTACTATTTAATTTATTTTACGTATAGGCTCAAAAATTTTATTTATTGTCACAGTATTTATTCCAATTTTTAATCATTCTTTTTGGTTTTTATTGCCATTTTTGTTAATAATTAACTTTAACTCGTTTCTAATTGAAAATTGAATTTTTTGCAGTAAAGAAAAACTCTCGATGTTATACTTTACTATTGCATTGAGATTGGGTGTTATCTTTTAAAGATCTAAAGGATGGAGGAGTAAGAGAAAAAAGAGTAGAGATATTAACTCAAGAAGTTTCATATTACAAGGCTTGTTGCAGGGCGGGGACAAAAATTGAAACGCACAAAGGACAATTAGAGCGAACTCGAATGACGAAGAGGCTTCGACCTCTCTCTCGCCTAACGTAATTTTACAAATGTCATTGCCTATACTAAATTGGCCCTTATCGCTATCGAAAAGAGAGAAAAAAATTCCTGCGGGTATTTGAAAAAAAAAATTAAATCTAATCCTTCCCCTTAGTCACAAGTGACAGTGTCACATATTTTCATCTTTTCAAATCTAATTAGATTCCGTCTAATTAGAGACTATTCTGATGACGTTAAAATTTTATCTCCTATGAAGATTTTAAAGTCCACTTTATACAATTTAAAATTGCATCTTAAACATTAATTCTATATTCAAAAATGGAACAATTTTTTACTAATTGTCGATTATTATTTCGTTTCTCTAAATTTGGAAAATTTTGAACGTCTAAAATTTTTCGTCATAGTAAAATTGTGTTTTTGAAATATTGTATTTCGACGCGATAGTGAATAAAAAATGTATAATTCTTGTTAATTATCTTGATCACCATCTCTTGTTATTTGCACTTTGTGCTCGTGAACAAGCTGTATTTTGATGTAAGTTAATTCTTTTATAAGTCGGTTGTCTCGAACAAACAATACATATAACTATACCAAGTAAATTTGCATTCACCCATATATTTCAAAAACGAAGGACGACGATGTTCTTCACGAGAGATATTTTCTCTCTGTAATCACTTTGACCCCATAATGAAAGAGCCCATATTCCTTGTCTGATTATATTCTCTATACTGAAATTTACCTCTCTAATTATTAATTTTTTAAAAATTTTTAATTAAGTTTTGATAATCTGAAAAAAAGATCTCATTTTGCTCTCTCGAATTATTTGGTAAATTTTTGTTTAATTATAAAAACCGTTTAGTTAGATCAATTAGAATAATTGGATGTGGGATTAAAAAGAATTATACATAAAATTTCTATCTAATGAGTATAAAGGAAGTTAATATGAATATTGTGCTCTGGAGTGACTTGATGACACCACAGAAATTCATTTGATTCATCGTGTTCTAATATTACGAAAGTGTGAATAAATAAAGGTCCATCGTTAAAATTTTTCCTTCGATAAGCATCATATTCTCTCGAATAGAATGTGGCATCTCTGGTATGTATCCGGTGTACTCGCTATTTAGTAATCGTTACCCGAGATATTACTGCCATTGTTCTTCTGTAGGGTGACTCCTACCTTTTTTTTTTTTGCTGAACGATTCGTAAAAACCGGACGAACTTTCACTTTCAATGGCAACAATGATTTATTATTCGCCCAAACGACCCCGAGATTGTTTATAATCGAATGATTTTTCCGCGTGCGTGTCCAACTTTCCCGACGACGACGACAACGTTATTAGGTTTTGCCAGCTTCATTAGTTCAAGGACGAATTCTTTAAAGCGATGTAGAAATTGAGAAATTCGATATACAATCTCCTGCTTTTTGTAGAATAATTTTATATGACAAAAACCGAACAGTCGATTTCTTAAATTTAAATTTTGTTTCTTCGAGTGTTAATGTGTATTCATAATCATAAACGGGGAAAAAAAAACTGTTATGTCACTATGTTTAGTTGAATTGTAAATTCTGCTTATCCTTAATTACACTATAGTGAAATTAAGATTTTTTTTTTTACTTTCGACTCGAAAGTTATAGGAGATGTCGCAATGGAGTTCCGGTGAGCGCGTAATAGTCGCACAGAAGACGAATAATCACACGACGAGATAATTGTTAATCTTTGTGAAAGATTTTTTGAATAAAAACTGACTCACTATGGTTGATTTTTTATCTGCGCGTGTCGATTTGTCATCATCTTAGCTTCCTATGATGAATCAAGTTTAGATAAAAATTATTATATTTTTCCCCACAACACAAATCTTATCAATTTGCATAAAGGAACAATTATCTCGAATTAAAAGAAATACCTCACGTGTTCCTTTGCTATTGACTTCCTGTTTCAAAATCTTTAATAAATCTATTTTCTTGAAAGTAAAGTTATATACAATTTATAGAAAATGAAAAGAATTTTCGCACATTTAATACTAATTGATTGGTTTTTTTTTTTTTGCAGACTTGGCATAAACAATGTTTCAAGTGTCAAGGATGTGGTATGACCCTCAATATGCGCACTTACAAAGGTTTCAACAAACAGCCATACTGCGAAGCGTAAGTGTTATCATTAATCAAACAATTAAATACTAATAGATAATAAATGTGTTTTGAAAATCGTTTACCGTACGAAAAAATTTAACACAAGTTGTTGATTTTGTATACTGGAAACGAAGAGCAATTGAATGAAAACGGAGAGCCGAGGGGACAGTGCGATAAAGTTTTTAGCATTTTCCTGTGATACTCTCCGTATATTTTCTTTTAAATCATTTCAAATATGTTAAATTTGAATGTTCAGATATTATTTTCCATGAAGATTTCTTCGCTTTTTTCTTTGCGGATTGTCATCGGTTAAATCGAGAGGGTCTAAGGACGGAAAAAAAACCCTCTGGGTTAAAAAATGAAAGTTATGTCTTATTAACAGGCTGTTTTCTTAATTTGCAGAGAGCATTCACGCGAGGTTCATAATGAGAGAAGGTTTAGTCACCCCTTCAATGTAAATTTAGCCTCGAAGACAGGTTTTAGTTTCCGAACCTTTAGAGAAGAACTCGTACAGAAAAATTGTACGGTACCTTGTTTGGGAAGTAATTGTCTACTCTCGCTTTTTCTTTGACGAACGTATGTGCAAGTTCTGAGTTGTATGCATGTGCACGCCCACAAGTCACATAAATTGTAAAATGTACTGGGTGCATGAAGAGTAGGTGCACACGTGTCAGAGTTTGCATTCATATTAGAACTTTACTGTTGGAGAACAACCTAACCGGAACATGCGTGAGACTCATTCAAACATGTCTGAACTGATTCTGGTTTCCTTTCCCCTGCAACAACTCTTTCTGATGGGTCCTTCCCTTTCTCTTTTACAAACACTCCCATTGCAAGATTCCCTTGGTTTTTGCCACTTCCGCCTAAAATTTCAAATGTGTTCACGTGTGACGTCAGTCATGTGTGCCAGATCAGCCATAAGGACTCACATAAGTGACTCATTTCTCTTGAAAGTTTCTATATACTCCAAATGAGGAGCATCATTATTAAATCCAAATGCTGTTTTTATGCAAGATCCATTTCTGTCTACAATTCTGTCCTCTTAGTTATTAGGCATTATTGTCTCCAATGATGGAATTTTCGCTCAAAAATAACAAAATGACGCTTTCTGAATGAATCAGAGTTTTTATAAAAAGACAGTTTTATTCAGATTGTATATTTATTTTCAGGCGACATAAATTCTTTGATACTTTTATAAAATTTTACCAAGCGATGATGTTAAATTCTGAAAGGCAGTTCTGAATTAAAAAGTAAAATATCTAAAATTGCGAGTGTTTGAGTCTATAATTTATCAATCACTTTTAGTTAAGAGATGCTAGGTAAATAATCGAGTCAATCCAAAAATAGAATCTTGAATTCCAACAAAAACCACTTAAATATCTTCTTACACGTTCACCGCACATCTAAAAATGTTTCAGTCGCAGTTTCATTATCCATATCAAATAATATATAAATCCTTAGCAACCGGTTGAATCTATAGTCACATATCTCGTGCTGGTTTATCAAATTTATTTTTTGCAAAGATTTTTATTTTCATTTTCCATTGGGGAAGTTTTTATTTTTCTAATTGTCCATAGGTAAAAATATAATTAGTTACGAATATAGCACAATTGACAGAAATGGAAGCTAAGTTCCGCTATTTATAACGCAGTTTTGATTCGAAGGTAAAGATGATATCAACAGTAAAAGATTGAGAATTACTTTTTTTTTTATGACGAGATACAATTCTATTTTTTCCTCGCCTATGACTTCACCTTTCAGCAATTTTAATGTCGAATGCTATGGCTTCAGGTTCATGCACTAGTCATAATTATTGGCGTTTGTAGTGAAGAAGCCATATATTTAAAGTAAGCCAAGAGTTATTTAACAGTTTCTCGTCTGTTATTTTCGAAATAAATATAATCAAGTTTAAAGCGAATTTAAATTAAAATTCTACGATATCTAGATTGACGCTAAATTGTTTGAATATTTATTTATTACTGCATAAAACTGCGTAGCTGATTTGTTTAAAATTTTTAATTGGGAGATGCCTCAATGGTCAAAGGAGATGTTTTGCAATTTTTCACCACTCTCACTTTCCTTGAAGACCAGCTTTTAAAACAAAAAATAAAGAAAGAAATATAATCAAGAAAAAAATATCTTTAAGAAACAATGGTTACTTTGCGAAATTAATATACATTTAATATTATAATGCTACTTTTCTTCTATTATATTTACTCAAAGAGGTCATATCGTGAGTTTGCTTTCGGTGAAGGTGCAAAATTTTATTGTGGGACAAGGTCACTATTTAGTAATGCAGACAAACACATCTGTGAAATTAAATATTTCTGTATGTTTAAATAATAATTTTTTTTTGTATCTGCTTAGAGAATTTCCGCTGGAAGTCGCTAATCTTAATGAATAGAGTAAAAATCTCGTTTCTAAACAATATTTTAACTTTTTCTAGATAATAGATTACGGAGATGGGAGATAGTTGAAAAAAATTATGAATTTCTTTGATTATATTACTTTTCTAAACAATAAGTCGCAAATGTGGTAAATGAGGGCAGCATTGATAATAATCGATTGAGTATCGTGATTTAATTGAAAATAAAAAGTTCTCATTGATTCAAAGGATTGACAAGTTTTGCGCTAACTCGACAGAATTCTGTTATGGATAATTACGATTAGTTGGCAATAAATCACTCGATGCTGTAAGTCGGTTTAAATAATACACTTGGTGTCGTGAAAAACAGTAATGCAATTTTCTTTTTAATTAATTACTTTATTCTATTAATTAAATAATTTGCGATGTTTCAAATGTATACGTACTTTCTTAAAAATGCGAATTATGGTTTTAAATTATGTATATGGTAATGAGGAATTATTCTTTATTCCTTCCATATGGAAAATTTAAGTGATGATTAGACTTGTTGAAAATTCGTTCGGTAATAACTGTTCAGAGCTTATGAAAAAGAAATTAGAGCGTATCCTGAGATCATTGTAGGTTTAAACTGATTCAACAGGAGACGTAACAGAACGAAGACTAGACACTCGTTCCGGGTTCGTGACTCCGTGAATAGATACATAGTTAACCTTTTTCAAACGAAGGACAAGTAAAAAGTCAGAAAGGAAGTATCTATCAGCGAGGATCATTGTTTTATGAGATGCGACCGATGTTAATTATCAAATCTCATTTCGAAATTCTATCAACTAATTAGTTTCTTATGTTTTCCCGCAAAGCAGAAAGAAAAAGAACAAAAGCTACAATAGAAAACTAAACGAGAAAATAAGTATACACAACCTGAAGCATAAGCAACAAAATAAAGGCACAAAGTTCCAAAACAGTCGAAATTAGTTCAAGCAATTTAATGATGATGATGATGATTTTAATTCTAAATTTAGCATCTTCATAATAGGCTCTATTAATCCAAGAAAATTCCACTGAAGGTTCTTCAAAATTAGTCACATTTCTCGTGAAGCAAACACATCTGCAACTAAAACAAACGGAGTTCTATTTTTAATTTCGATCTAGTATTCTCATTCTCATTCTCCATCTCCTTCTCTAGAACCACTGGAAATGCTTATTACTGAACTAGAAAACCGTCAATCAATATTGAATTTTATGAAAATTGATTGACGATATTCTTGAAGATGTGAAGCTAAGCAGAATAACAATAAAAAGTGGGTGATAGAATAAAATCGCACAATGTGTTTAAAGTGGCTATTTACAATTATTATTGGTGAATTATGGGACATTTTCTCGATTCGATGTATTGTGATCAAGGATACTTCAAGGTTGCGATTGCAAATCTATTAACTTATATGCTAATAGTTCCAATGCTTACAAATCAAAGCCTGGGAAAAATTTTAATCTCTTTCATTTGACACTTGATTGCTCGCGAGAAAATTAATTCGCCTCAATTATTATGTAATTGTTTTATCCTGAAGGAAAGTTGTATATTCTCATAATGACATTCCGGTCATATTTCCCAATGAAATCGATTTTCCTTTTTTTCAAATATTGTTAAGAAAATGTTCGTATAATTTCAGAAACTGGTGTCAATTTTGAAAAAGAAGAATAATTTTTTTTTTGTTCTTTTTTTGCCTGTAGAGTAATTTTGCTTACATATTCATTGACTTAGTATTTCTACATCAAGTAATCGGTACTCGATGCCGGATTGCATAACTTGCGCGCAGTTATAATGCCTGGGCGAGACCGTAAAGATTCCATATATGGAAAACGAACTCGTGACACAAATCTCGATTACATGTGTGAACAATGAAATTATTTCACTTTTACATTATTGTATCTTCTAAATATTTCTATTGGTAATTGCATTTATATTTGATATCATCAATAGATCGGTTCGTTGTATGGTTGATTTTTTCTAAATGTATTAATGAATTAAAAAGTGATTTTGAATGTTACATTTTCATTGACTGGAATCGTGAACTGATTTTTTATGAAAATCTGTTAAGTTTCGTTATAGAAATTTGTGAAATCAATTCATGTCAAGTGAATTGATGTTCATGGCTGTAAAGTGGTCTTTTACAGGTACAGTTCTGGATATACATCTTGATAGAGTGGTGCTTTTGAAAGAAGTGTATGTACTATTTTATCTGATTGCGAAAAAATGTGTCTCTAATAAAGGAATAATGAAGCGGTATTAATAATCAGTCTTCCTCTGACTTGACTTCCTGGAAGGAGTAATTAAGGTGGTTTGCAGCGTCATTCTAATTCCATTGAACAATGCTGTCATACCTACACGTGTAATTGTCATCAAGAGAGAGATAGCACTCACTCGCTCATTTGTATTCCCATAGCGATGATATTTATGCTTCAACGATGATCTCCATTTGCAGAGGATGTCTGCGATAAGAGTGTGTCGTTGACCGCATCTATTGCGATTACACCGTCTCGCTGATGCTCATTTTCACTGTAAACATGTTGGCGATACTCTAATCCCATAGTTTATACTTTTACTGAAAACAAAATCATCAATTTTTCATAAAAAAAAAATTTGCAAAATCATGAAACAATTTTCAAGTTCAATGAGAAAAATTTCTTTTCTTCTTTTCACCCTCTCGAAGTGAAATTGAATTCCTCTAGAATCGTTGAAAGTTATTTGATTTTTAGTCCCATGAATAATTGCTTCAGAGGTCGAAGAATCTAGTTTAAGAAACAGTTGAGATTCTCTTAATATTCATAACTGTTTTCAAAGATACCACGTATTCATTTCAATTTGAAAATAACATTTGTTCTAGAATCTTGCATGTTTAAATTATGATGACTGTAGTAGTAACAATCAAGTGAACTTATCCACATGGGAAAACTGAGTGTGGTCTTTGAAAATTTAATTAGGCACTTAGACGTAATTGGCACGTTATGATGACGAGTTTAGCGCAGATAGGAGAGAGAGACATTTATTTTTACTATGATATCAAAATTATAGATTAGAAATAAATTGAAAAAATATTGACAATTTATTTCATTTGTTAAAATTTGAATAGCATTTTTATTTTATTGTTTATATACTTTTTTTTTTGTTGATAATTTTATTGAAATATATTATTGAAAATTTCTTCGATGTGATGGAAATTTATTTCTAATTTTCTTTTGCAGGCATATACCAAAAGCAAAAGCGACGACAATGGCGGAGACTCCAGAGCTGAAACGTATCGCTGAAAACACAAAAATCCAAAGTAATGTAAAATATCATGCGGAGTTTGAGAAAGCAAAGGGCAAATTCACCCAGGTAGCAGATGACCCAGAAACATTGAGAATTAAGCAGAACAGCAAGATAATATCGAACGTTGCCTATCATGGCGAACTCCAGAAAAAGGCAATTATGGAACAAAAAAGGACTATGACTGGTGAAAATGGTGAACAAATCGGTAAATATTCCTCTGTCATTCAAAATCAGTATTTCTCTATGTATTGGAAAATTCGTCGCTTTTTGTGTTTTGAAAAATTTGCTCTATTTTTTTTTCTTGAAAGAAGGGTAGTCACTAAAAAATTATTGGTTCATTATTTTAGTCGTACGGTAGTTTCTGTAATAAATTGGTTATAATTATATAATATTTGATTCATGGGTTTTTAATAAAAATTTTCTTTTTTTATTTATATTGCTCATAATTATCATTAATTCAAAAAATTTTATTTTTATTTTTTATATTTATAGCAAATTAAAATTGACGTTTAAAAATTTTAAATTACAGATTCTTTAATTGATATATATTTGATCAGCGGCTAATTTTGCTTGAAACTTGTTAATCGTGTTATTTCATAAGAAAAAAAAGTGAAGAGCTTTTTATTAGAATAGCTTTTTGTGCTTTGTTGCTTAGAATATGTAGAATATCCAGATGGTACAATTACGCCAACATCGAATGTAAACGCGAATCCAGTACCACCTCCAACAGCTCATTCGCCTGTTCAAAGGGCACCTGGCAGGATTGCTGATTATGATCCTCTTAGTGAAGCTAGACCAAGTCCATATTCGGCTAGACAAGCTGCTACAACTGTCATTTATACGAGTGACAAAGGTCCAGGTGAGATTTTGCTCCGCTGCATCAATTGCTGCATTATATATCTTTGTCCTGCAATATTCATCTGCTCGCTTTCCTTTTTGTCGCAGAGTGCTTCTAATATTTTCATTTGTTATCGAAAATGATAATAATCACTCGAAAAATCTTTCTTTCTTTTATTAATTATCCTAAGATTTCAATTTTCTATTTGTTTAATTATAAAACATAATTTTTATTTTGACTTAATTTAATATTTCGTTTATTTATTTGCATTTTTCTTTTCGTGTCTTTCACTTGGGGTTACTTTTATTTTTGTTTTTAAAATTTTTGTAATCTCCCATTGTTTTTTCGGAAAAATTACAGAAAATCGAGAATTAAAAAAAAACCGTGAAGTGTTCTGGGAATTTTTGATTTAAAAATAAAAGAATCAAAATTTTATGATGATAAATAAAATAACAAATTTTCTAAACAAGGAAAATTGAGAATTAGTTTAGGAATTTTCTAAAATAAAAATTTTGCGGTTTTCCTGATATTTTAATTAGCGCAAAAATATTTTTCGCTTTTAAGTGGTTTTAGAAATAAAAATTTTCATACCCGTAGACTTCTTCTAGCTTTTCCTCCGATTTTATCAGCAAAAAATTTTTTTTGATGGAATTTGAATATTTTGAGCGCATGTTTTTTGGAAATATTTAAATTCTTTTTTACTGTCTTTCAGTAAAAAGTCTATTTTTTTCGCACTGATTGATTTTTTGACAAAATTTTGTTATTTTTAATTCGCACTAATGTGAATCGAATGTTTTATAAATTTTTTTTGGTGATATTATTTACAGTGTGCTTTGTGATATAATAATTGTTTCAACCGCCTATTTTTTTATTTTTAACAAAATACGCTTTGTTTTACGCTCATTTGTAGAATTTTTTTTCAATTTGAATATTTTGAGCGCATGTTTTGGGAAATATTTAAATTATTTTTTTACTGTCTTCTATTAAAAAGTCTATTTCTCTTGCACGGAAAATTTTTTAAACAAAATTTTAGCACTTTTAATTCGCACTAAATGTGAATCGAATGTTTTATAAATTTTTTTGGTGATATTGTTTACAGTGTGGTGTGTGTTATAACAACTATTTAAACCGCTTATTTTTTTTAACAACAAAAAAACGCTTACCTTTCCGTCAATTTTATCTGTGTGATTGTTGGTGTACGTGTTTCCTTTTTCTCATTTACAAAGAGAAAATATTTTCTGAATATAGTTTTTGAATTTTTTTTTTTTTTAATAAAATTTTGAATTTATCTTTATTTTTAAATACTGATCATTTGTGCCATGAAAATTAATTTTCCGTTGATAAACGATGTTTATCTATTCTGAAGAATTGAATGTAAGTTTATTTATTTAAATTTTGAGATTCCCGCAAATAAAGTAAGTTAATTTAATTTTTTTTTGTAACTTAAATGAAATGTATGTTGCAATTGGAATGTAATGATATTATATTTTTTTTATGATTCTTGAATGCATGTTAAATTTTTTTAACTATTTTTTGCGATTGTACTGTATTATTTATTCTATTTTAGTGACGAATCCACCAGTTAGAAAAATTGGATCCGTTGCTGATATTGATCCAGTAAATGAATACTATGGTTCTTTGACGCCTGCTATGAACAACAATCACGTTACTCAACATCAACCACCTCCTCCACCTCCAACCTCTGGGGTAATTGTTTCTCTTTTATAATCTAAACGACTTACTATTAATTAATAATTAAATTCTACTTAACATTTCTGTAGTTTTTTTTTTTGTATATTTTTGTTGTTTATTGGAATAGAAGAACATTTTAAGATTCATAATATTCCACAATAGTCTCTTGACTAGGTGATTATTTTAGAATAAATAAATTATTAGTAGAATATTAAAGAATTTTGTGGAAATGAAAACTTTCTTTGAAGGATTATTAATATTTAGTTTTATTAATTATATAACAATGATTTTAGCGCGTTTATCGAGCGATGTACGATTACGAGGCTCAGGACGTTGACGAGGTGAGCTTTTGCGACGGGGATTTGATTATTAATTGTACAGCAATTGACGAAGGATGGATGACCGGAGTTGTGCAACGTACAGGTCGTCACGGAATGTTGCCAGCAAATTATGTTGAACCAGCGCAAATTTGAGATTTTCACGATCTTCGACATTGAAGTCTTCGCTGCTTCGCCTTCCAACTTAGTAACAAAACTTTTCTAACTAGAGTATAAGACGCGCAGGGTCGAGGTCTGCATTAAGAAAAAAAAAGAAGAAGATAATTATAATACCTTCTCATTTCTACGCGCATCAATCTCAATGCTTTTCTGTATGAGCGTGGAAATTGTGAACGTAACAAGACAATACTCTAGAAGATCAACAAATATTTTTTATCTTCCTTATATTTTCAATTTTCGAATAAATTTTATTCTGTAATTTAAAACTGTCTTCCCTTAAATGTAAAATTCAATCTATTTTTTCTGATCGTTCTTCCAAACTTGATGGAATATATTTTATGCAAAGTATTTTTTCAATCTGCTGGACAATTATCCATAGATTTCTCAAAGTTGTGAGATTTTTAGGATTACTGGAGTTTATGAAACAAGTATATATATATATATATATTACAAGTTCTATTTTTATTTTTTTTTATATAAATATTTTTTGTGCATTTAATCAAGCATATAAAGAATAACATTATTCCACTGAGTTGGGACCAAACTCAATAATAATTGTATTTTATACTTGATTGAAAAAAGTACGAAGTTGATGTTTTGTTTTAATTTTAAATCAGAAGAATTACCTATTGTGTGGGTATTCTCTTTTATTAATGGAAGGAAAGATTATATTTTTTTATCATTCCAACTTGATTTTTTTTCACAACTTTTTGTTTTGTAGCTTAATATTGTTTTTTCTATGAAGAATAGGCGAATTTCTTTGAACAGATAAAATATAACGAAATTTTTATTCATAATTTCTTCGCTCACGAGTATTCAATAAATAATAAAATTCAGTGCCTGAAAGGAAGAAAATTTACCTTATTAAACTAAGTCTGATAAATTATAGATTTCTAAGTGTGTTTGTTAACATTAGCCATCGAAATTTTAACAAAAAAAAAAGAACAGATTAAAAAGTGCCTTATCTATTAAATAAGCTTGTGACTTGAATATTTACATAGTTTTTTTTAACATCTTATATATTGAGAAAAAAGAATATTAAAATCTATTTTGGATATTTTATCTCTGGCATTTTCACGAGCTTGTCATTAAAGCTTTCGAAATTGGAATGTAGATATTGATTGTATTAACGAACAATCGTGTTAGTTTCGATGAAGTGATTCTCTTAAAACGATATCGCGAATGCTTGCCCTTAGCCTACTATTCAATACATTAATGAAAGATCATTTGACACGAGTTTTTGTTTTTCAAAATGTTTAAAATTTAAAAGAATTTTAGATACTGGTTTATTAATTATTAAATAATTCCAATTTGTGTGAATTATATGAAAATTTATATTTGATATTATGTAAAATTCACACAAAGTGAAATTATTTGTCTCATATAATTAATAACATAAAAAAGCCAGTTTTAGTTTATTTCATCATTTACTATTTATTTTGTAATTGATTAATTACAGTTGTATTGATTGATACAAAAAATACATTTGTTAACATGTTTTTAAATTATACCTAAGTAATAACTTTTTAATAATTTAATCTATTAAATTTTTCGAGATTTATATTATCTTTCAAATGTACTTTTCAAGATCGAAAAGATATTTGTCAGAGAAGATATTAAACTTAATTTTTATATAAATGATGAATTAAAACATTGTTTAAAAAAATTACTTTAATTTCCAATGAATCGAAAAAATGATAGAATCACAAAAAGAAAATATAAAATCTCTTTCTTTTAAAAATGAGAAAAATGTAAAATGTCTCTATGTCAAGGTGTTGATCGTTTTAAAATTATGTAAACAGTGCATTGACTGTTGTGTCGATAAACAATTAACTGACTAGTTGTTAAGTAACTGTAAATCAAGAAATAAGCGCCTTTAACCAATACGTAGTGATACCGAAAGAAATGTGCAAGATTCCTTCCAAAGTTCAAGCGCTGACATAATATTGTTGATACTTCAATTCTAGGACGTTTGTTTCCTAACTACGAGAATTTTTTTTTCATGTAGAATTAAGGATGTGTCGATATTAAACGATTTTGAGATCGTTGTCAGATTTGAATGTATTTTATATAGGTGTTTTTATCTTTGATGAGCGAGAAGACATAAAAAAAAATAAGTCAATTTCACATTCACTAATTACTAATCTGCAAGAGTGCGTTTATTTTCGCTCCATAGACATTTATTTTAATAAATAATTAATGTTTACAGTTGAGAAATTGAATAACCATGATGTAATGATGAGGAGAATATTTTTCCTCTTTTATTTTCTTTCCATTTATTACATTTGATTGTTCAATTGTACATTTAATCGTTCCTCAAGAAAGAAGCATTTATCTGATTAAGAGTATGGTATGAATCGTTGCTAATCTACGCTTAGCCCAATTAACAGAGCGATGCAAATGTGATACGTGCATTTCCCGTTGTTGAAAACATTATAAAATAAAAAACAATTGAGAAAACATTTTTCAACTACAGGATAAACAGAGATATCATATTTTTTGAAACATGTTATAATGTGCAGTTTTGTAATTAATTGAACGCTGATATCGTTTACGATTGTAATGAAAAGATACAGAAGTATATGTTAGCGTTGTGTTTAGAAAAAATAATATTATATTATGATGTAAATTCATAAATAATGAATACGTATGTTATGCATTTAGTTGTATTTCTTAATCCTTTCTTTATTTCTTTAATTAATTATTCAATTTCTTCTTTTCCTTGTGTATAATAAAGAAAAGTTTTTATTATTTTTACAAGAAAATGTACAAATTTTAATTCGTTTGTTTTAAATATTTATAATTGCAATTTTTATCTGAATTAAATATGTTCAAGTATGTAATTTAACATTTATTTATTTATAATTTCAGGAAAAGAAAATATATACAAAGTGCATTAATTAATTAATTATAAATATATATTGGCGCGTTTTATTTGAATTTTTGAAAAAAATTTAAATTTTCCCGGTAAAAACTGTTTTATCGATAACAGTGGATTCAAATGGCGGAAGTAGAGACTATTACGACGTCTCTAGTCAATAGAGCAATTTTATCGAGTACAACTAAACGTCTCTAATGAATGGGCAAAAAAATAGAGGCATAATATAAAGCGCCTTGTTTCATAACAATAAAAATAGAAAACGATATAATTATAAACAAAATGTAATTGTATTTTAATACACATTTAATACAGTTAAATAAACTGTTGTTTGAATACTGTGAGTAAAATGTATCAACTAATCAGAATGTTTTATTTACATTTCAGCCAATCAGAACGTGGAGTGGTGAGCCCCTGATGATAGGCATTCCAGTTGGTGTCGAACATTGTACGTTAGCGGTTACTCATCCACATTGTCGTCAGTTTTTCACGGAAAAAAGGTAAATTTCCCTCATTATTTAACTAACTTTTGTGTTCCAAGTGTTTTTTTAGTTGAATGACATAATATTTTATAAGGATTATGACACAAAATGATTCATGATTGACAAAATATGTCTTAAAGTTCGATCTTCTCAATTCATTGTTCACATTGTGTTAGTGTGCATAAAATATCCAAAAAAATGACAATATTACTTGAAGTTGTATGAAATATTTGCATTTTGAGAAGGTATTTTATATTCCTAAATAGTTATAACATTCTGGGTAATAATTTTTTCTGAATAATTTGTCAAAGTGAACAAAGTAGTGAAATCGTCAAAGTAGTGAAATATATATATATATATATATAGCAACAATATATTTCCAAAATGGCGTCATTTAGACAAATTCTATAAAAATAAAAATTCATTTTTCTTTTTGTACTTTTTTCATTTATTGCTCTGCAAAATCGTGATCGAATGAAATAATTTCGTGTACATTAGGAACTTGGTCTCATGGCAAGAGGTTATCTTTCAAATTGTGTTATTCCGGAAATTTCGGTAATGAAAACAGGAATGATTAATAACCTCCAAACCATTCCAAAATAGCATAAATGATAAAAAGTATATACAGGTACGAATTTTCACAAAAGTGGAAATTCAATTGTTGTTTCATTGTTGGTATTTTTAGGTTATGAATTTTTGTTGACAAGTATTTGCCGTGTTTGCTTGAAGTACAAAAAATATAATCAAGATCAATTCTATTAGCGAAAAAAGTTACAAATTATAGACAAATAATTGTAATTACAATTATTTATAATTTATACTCTAGCAATTATGTACAATTAAATCTAATTTCATTCATAAACAATAAAACAATTTCTTACAAAGTTTTTATCAAAAATTTTGAATAATAACCTTTATTTTACAGTTTTAAGTGCCGAATAAGAAATTGAAGTGTAAAATCCTCATCGAATTTGGTGACAAGACGAAAAATGGAAACAACTGGTGTCAGCATCACTAATCAACAAGTCCATGCAAATCTTCTCAAGCCGGAAAATGAGAAAATCTCGTCCCAGCATCCCTTTAACATGCGGTTATCAGCGACGAGTAAGTCCCTCCTGTTCTCAGAAAATATGATGGAAACAGGTTGTAATAATCTTGAAAAAATTCCATAGTGACGGCTAATTAAATCGATTAATATTGAAATATATTATGATTAATCTATTTAATTAACAAGTGGATGAATATCAATTGTCAATGTTTCTTACAGTTCAGGTCCTCTTTTCTTGGTACGCGGAAATTAAAATCTTTTGTAAATTCTTTGTTAAAATGTAAATTTAAAATTTTTATTAAATTAATTTTAAATCATTGAGTTAATAATAAATTAAGTGCATGACACGTAATTATATTTTAAAACCAAGAAAAGATATATAACTTTGCAAATATTCTTATTTAAAAAAATTTTTTTTATCATTTATTTAAAAGATCTTTAAACTTTTAATAAATATCTAAAGAGAACTAATTTCTAAAATGCAATTAAAATTTTAAAAGCAAACAATTATGCAATTTGATTACATTAACTTAATATAATTTTTCACATAAATTATTAATATTTATAACTTTATATCTTCAGTTTTAATTTATTTCTAAAATTATTTGAAAGTTAGAATAGGATGTAATTTTTCTTTTCCAGGTTTTATAAAGGTACTGTGCTTTTATTTATTTTATTGAAAGTCAACTTTAATAAAATTTTCTATTTTTTTTGAAGTAAAAAATTTTATTTTTTCAATAGTTGGCTTTTAATAATAGTGTGTAATATATAATATATCCACTGTCGCTGTGTGAATTTTTTCACATTACAATTCTTTTTTAAATTTGCGTAAAATGTCAGTCACATTCGTGCTCTTAAATATGATCGTGATATAAAAATTGAATTTTCCCTGAAAAAATTCTGTTTTATCGTCACAGCGAGTATTAAAGCTGTTTCACAGCCTTTATTTGCGTTTTCTGGGCTGTGTTTGAGAATTTTTTACTCAATTGTCAGTCTTTGGCGAATTATTTATCTGAAAATTTTACTTAATTGGTGAGTAAAATTAACGATTTAGTTTTATAAACGAATTATATACTATGAATATTACGGTAGATAATAATTTTATATAATTATTATCGAATTTAGTGTCTAAGACACAAAACTTATGGACTGTGTGTCAATCTTATAGGTTATGTTACGTAATTTTGGAATTACTTAAAATTCTCAATTAATAGAATATCAATTCTAATAATTTATAAACAAAATAAAAAAATTTACTTTTTTCCATCTTAATTGAATTTATCGATGAATTGGTTCTTTTTTTTGTTGGAATTTCTATAGGTTTTGAATTTTGTTGTTTTTGTTTATATTTTCAATTCTTTGGAGCTTTTGCATTGTTTCTTGAGTATTGTTAACTTAGATGTTTATTTTAAGTATTTTTATTCTGAATTGTCATAAACATTTTTTCCACTCAGGTTTTTGTTTCAATAGGTTGTTTTCGTTCTCCAATGTAACATTTCTTAAGAGTTTCATTAGTGAATAATTGAATGTTTAGGATTTATTCAATTAAGAGTTCATTATCAATAAATATAATCTTTAGTGATTATGATAAAACTATATTTTTATTCAATTTCGTAGATCATGGGTGGACATGGACATGAGCATCCATGGCCTAAAATTCCTAGTCACACCATATACAAGTGGGAAACTGTACCTCAATTGGTAAAATTACAAAAAGATTTAGCAAAATTAGGATTAAAGGATCCATGGGCAAGGAATCATGTATGGCGATATCATCCAGGTTATGGAACCGTGTTGACAAGGACTCTATCTTGTTTCTTTCGTGGTTGGAAAGTAGGAATTCCAGCTTTTCTCGTAACGATAGCTGTCGAAACAGCTTTTGGCATTGATTACGGTGGCCATGGACATCATTAAATTACGTTTTATTAATTAATTTACGAGTCGAGAGGTTAGTTGTGTATTAAAAACGATGGAAGTAGTTGAAAATGGAAAACATCATTTTATTGAAGATTAAAATATGGTAAAAATATATACATTATATACTTATTTTCATTTAGAAAATCTTTCCCTTGCTAAAGTCTTAAAAACAGATCACAAAGTTTCTCTTCTATAAAATCTAAGCAAATATTTCATTGAAAAATTGTTTTTTTTTTCAAAAAACAAATTTGAAAAGTTAACTTTTTGGATTTAAAGCGAAAGCTTTGAAATTAATTCAAAATTTTATTTACAATTGGTTTGGTTTTAAAATTAAATTGAAAACTTTGAATAGCTTAATTCGACTTTTACACGAGGAATCTTTTACTTATTAGGGTATTTTTCGTTAAATTTCTTCTTACATTCCACTTGTTGATTATCATAAGAAAATGTGAGATTAAAAAAGTAATTAATAGAGCAATAACATAATTTTGAAAAAGAGCTTGGGAAAAGACAAAAAGTGCAATTTCAAATGTTCCAAGTATCCATTCGCTGCCATAGAAAGTAATACATTCGAAAGAGTTGCTATTGTCTGAAAAAAATAGTTTAATATAAATATTTCTCAATATTTTATATTTTACATACATTTTTATATTTTTACCTCGATAGAAAACAGATTTATCCCTCGAGGATACAAATTCTGTGTCACATAAATTTTCTATAAAAAGTTTATCCTTCACCACATAGTCTAGATCCTTGAAACAATGATCAATAAATTTCGATAAAAATTTGATGACTTTTTCATGGGCCAAAATCGACTTTTCCCAATTTAAAAAACGTGTGTACTGCTTACGAAGAAAACGCTTCTCTGACTAAAAATAAATCATATTTGAAATTATTTCACAATTTTTTTTTTTATCAAAATTTAAAAATTTGTTTTTTTTTATTTTACCATTACTTCGGATCCATAGGAAGCTTCCAACATTTTACGAAAGGTAGATGTGACGGAAATGATAAATGTTTGTTCAATTGTTCCAGGAACTAGTCCTCGATGAGGACATAAATTTTTTTCCTCCTTTTTCAAATCATTGACGAGTGTTTCTAAATCTGTGTCGGCAAAACCATGAACTGACCTCCCGTGAATATAAAATCCGTGATATTTAAAATATAATATAAATAAACTTATATTTGAAATTGAACATAAATCGACAAATCGTTGAATTCTTTTTCGCACGTATGTTTCGTAAAATGAAATTGAAAAGAGCCATTGAAATAGATAAAGAATCATGTAGATCAATGCACCAATTCCATAACGTAATGTGTAATTCTTTTCCAATTCGTTGCTTGTTTTCTCATAATTTAAACTCAATTCAGGAATTCCTATTGACCAATTTTTCAGACCAATTACCTGAAATGTTGTGATAATTATTTTTAATTAATGATTAATTTCACTTTTGGGATAGAAATTTAATTCTTTTTTTTTCTTACCTCTAAAAAGAAAAGAGTGGAAACTATTTGAAACATTATGCTAATTCTTCTGTTGGTTTGAATTTTGTAAAATTCATTGACAATGAAAAAACTTCTCCAAACGCTAACTGGCGATTTTTTTGGAATTGTTCTCTCATTTTCTGTTTCATCATTTCTAATCGGAGAATTTTCGGTCTCGGTTTGAATTTTTGATTTTGATAATCTTCTTCTCTTTCTCTTTGGAATATCACCATTTTTACCGTTTAATTTGTCGCTGAATAATTTCTTGAGTGTTGTCCTTGGTGATGAATATTCCACTGAGCTTGTTACTGATTTCGGTTGTTCCCAGTCGATGAAAAATAAATTTACACTCCATTGACGAAAAAGAACACTTATCAGTTCGATAGTCTGGAAGAAGTAAATTTTTTTTAATTTAGATAAAATTTTTGACAATCGTTATAATCTTACCTTGAGACAAAAGGCAATTATTGTACAAATGTGAATTGTTTTTTCAGCCGCTTTATCAGGCAGTGGAATATGTAAAATCGTTTGTCCTTTATAAAAAATAAATGTACATATACAAATACTTATTAACACAAAAAGAAGAATATTTGCAATAAATATGAGGAAGTATATGAAAAACCATAGAACCAATAGTATATTAAATTCGCTCGAATAATTTCTTCGTCGATAAGTCCACGTTTTTAACGCTGACAAAATCACAGCAAAAATCGCAAAAATACCAACAGTTATCTGTAATTAAAGAAAAAAATATTAGAATATTTTTCTACTCACATTCAAAATTTTTTTATCTATTTTTTTATTACTAGGAATATATATTTGTTCATCCAAAGAATTATTGGTTTCTTATTGTAATTAAAATGAAAATTACCCCAATTATTTTTGGTATGTCTTGCTCCGATGTTACAAAAGATACTTTTACATCAATTAAAACTTCTTCGTCATTTAAAATCTGTTGTTTAGTTAATTCCGCATATTGTATTATAAATAAGGGTGGAAATATTTTTCCATGATCTTCTAGAGATTGAACTTTTATTCTAAAAATTGAAATAAAAAATTTATTATCGTTAAAGAAATATTTCTAAATAAAAAAATATATATTTTTTTTTACTTACAAAATTTCGATCGATTTTAAATAACGAAGACCTGATAATTCTGGATCACTTTTCAAACTTTCATTAACAGATTTCTTCATTGCTTTCCTTCCTGTCACTGAATCAACTAGAAAAAATTTTCTGACTAGCTTCCATTCAGAAATGTCTTTATCCTATTGAAGAAATTTTTATTAAATTAATTAATATCGAATGTATTATTATTATTATTATTATTATTATTTGTTTTTTATTTTTCTAATTAAGTGCAAGGAGGCTGCAATAATAATAATAATAATAATAATAATAACTTTGTAATTAATTAAAAAATTTCGTATGACGCTAAAAAAAAATTTATTTGATTCAAATAATGAATTACTTGACTTTATCAAATAAATTTTATTTGAATCAATTAAATGGTATTTGATATAAATATAAATTATTTGGTTCAAGTAAATATTATATTGTTATTATTATTAAATAATAATTATTATTATAATTATATAATAATAATTTTTATTACTATTGTTATAATTATTAAATAATTAAATATTCAAGTAAATAATAGACAAGTATTCGGTTATTTGAATCAAATAAATTTTTTTCCCAGTGTAAAATAGAGTTCAGTTTCGTTACCTCGTTTATTTGTTGTACTGAAATAGGAAGAGGATGTAAGTTCACTTTTTTCTCATTAGTAAAAGCAAGAAAAGGACTAAAAAATTCCATTTTCCTTTCAATTAATTCCTTTGTCGTTAGTTTCTGTTGTTTATGAATATTCACTCCGAACCTTACATATAATAATTCGTTAAAAATATATGGCACGTCTATAGATTCGAATTCACCTTCCAGAGAATATTTTATGACTTTAAAGTCAATAGTGCTTTTCTAAATGCAAAGAATATAAAATATTAAAATACAAATGACACTTCTAAAATAACGAGTTAATTTTATTTTTTATTATTATAAAATAAATAGAAATAGTAATAAAAAATTAAATATTAAATTGAATTATCATTTAATTGATTAAATATTTAATGGTAAAATAATTTCTTGAAGAAATGAAAGAATAATATGACATTTAACATAATTGTAACTAAATAATTAGTTAATAATAATGAGTAAATAATTAATACTTAATAATAATTTATTGAAATTAGTAAAATAGAGAAGTAGGTAATAAAAAATAGATATTATAATTAAGATAGGAAATTCTTACATTGGAATGTTTGTCGAGATTGTATTTTTGTGAAATATTTTTTCCATTTACAATAGAAATAGAGTCTTCTTTGTAAAATAGAGAAGAATCTTTCAGTCTTATAAAATTACATGCCGCTTCATTGGAGAATAAAGTTAATGCACACATGTTTGATAAATGTTCACATTCCGTTTTGTTTTCGTCCTAAAATTTCGTTATCAGTTAATAAAATTAAATTTTACTTCTTAATTAATTTTTTTTTTTTGAAATTAAATCGAATTATTAAATTTATTCTTGTACCTTGCACAAGTAGGTGGCTAATTGTAGATTTTTTTTGAGATAATAACTTTCAAAACTTTGATTTTGAAAATTGACAAAATATGTATTATGGAGCTCAAACCAGTAGGAATAATTTTTTGGAAAACAGTAATTATTTAATCGAATAAAAAATTCATTTGGACAATCACAATTTGTGAGTCTATTGAATTTAATATCATTACATGGTAGACAGACTTGTCCATCAATTGATGGATAAGCTTTCGGGTAACATGGAAGACACTCAACAGTCTCCAGCAATTCGCCAGTTAATTTTCTTTCGACTGTAATTAAAACAAAATTTATTTAATTAATAATAAAATGATTCAATTACGAAAATAAAATTTTTCATACCTCTTATCCTGTTTAAAGGACACGAACAATTTAAAGTAGTGTTTTCTTTTCTACAGGGAATACAATCTTTTCTATCACTTGTGAGAATTGTACCAAATTTACACGGTTTACATATTGGTAAATAATTTTCAAATCCAATTAATTTACTATTATTGTCACACACACATTTTAGACCTAATTATTTTTTAAAAATAAACATTAATGTATATACTGTTTAAAAATTAAAAAGAAAATTTAAAAACAAATTTTTTGATTTAAAAATTAATATAATGAAAACTTACGGTCTTTTGAAGGAACTAAATGTTTGGCTGTATTACATTCCATGCACGAGAGTGATGAAGTATCAAAATATTCATTTTCTTGACAGTCATCAATTTCAAAATATTCAATTATTTCATTGTTAAGTGTTAAACTGCTTTTTAATAGTATTAGTGATAAAAAAGCGAAAATTAATAATTGACGGGTATTTTTTCTAATCATTTTTTATATAAACGGAATTTCATTTTGTGCAACTTGTGCAAGCTACTGTATTCACTGTTGTCATAGAAACGACAGTGTGTATATTATAAAACTGTATTGAATTACATCAACATAGAATAGAATTTAAAAAATAATTCAAAAATTGAATTAAAAAAGAATCATAAAATTAATATATATTTGAACGAAATTTTAAAATTGAAAAATTACAGAATTTTAAACTAACTATAATTCGCTTTTAAAATACCGTAGTGTTCAATTAATTTTACTATTCAAATTGAACGTGGTACTGATCTACTTTATCGACATTAAAGTCAGTTCATATGATTTTCAAATTGACAAATTAGTGTTGATATTATTTTATTGATTTTTAATAACAATTCCTTCTGTTTTTGTCAAAGGAAGGGAATTAAAAATATATTTTGCTTCAAAATATATTTTCTGATTGGTTTCATCTAAATGGAAAATTATCGCTCTAGTTTTGTTCGTTCTTAATTTTCCAAATGCCATCATGTCAGGATGGCCGAGCGGTCTAAGGCGCCAGACTCAAGGTTTAACCTTCTCAGTTCAACTGAGTGTGATGGGCATTCTGGTCCTCTATGAGGGCGTGGGTTCGAATCCCACTTCTGACAAATTTTTTGCCATTTCTTTTTCTTAGTTTCATTACAGTTTATCGTTATTTTTTATTTTACTATATAAATGAAGTTAAAAATTGTCTTTTATATCTTCTATACAATCTATTATTCAATGAATCGAATAATTTGTTATTCCATCCAAAGGTAGTTAGTTACCGTAAAAATTTTTCCTTTTCCCAATGTAGAAAACAACGTTTTCTAGAAATTGTGTCGGTAAATTGTTCATCGTTGGTAAATTACCTTAGGTTGGTAAAGTAGATAAGGTCACTAATTAGTTAAAAATTCAGCATTTTTTTTGTCTTTTAAAAAAGCTGGTCAATAGAGGAAGATAAAATATTACATTTCACTCTTTAATATTACAAAATATTTATTTAAATCAGATTGATTGCTCTTCAAAATGAAAAAAAAATGATCCTACAAGTCCCGTATGGTCTAGTGGCTAGGATACCTGGCTTTCACCCAGGAGGCTCGGGTTCGATTCCCGGTACGGGAAATTTTTTTGAATTTTTAAACGAAATTTTTCTTTTTGTTGCCATATTAAAAAAAATGTTGTTAATTTTTTTTAAACCAAATTCTTGTCAAGTAAATTTAATGTAATTTCTTAAAAGTCGCTTTTAATAATTATTGATTCTATAATAAGATAAGCAATTTACAGAAACTCATTTGTAAATTAATCCATAATGGTATATTAAAAAATTATATTGCGATACTATAAATATCGATTTTTATTCAATTAGATGTAATTGACAACGTTTCGCATTTTATTCGTATAAATAGTCTTTATTTATCATGTGGAAAAATTCGAAAAAGAAAAATCAGTCTTTAAAATTGGTTCTTCTTTATTATTTTGGAAAAATTATTGGATTGTGTCCTCTTATTATAGACAAAAATAACAATTGGAAATATTCTCTCAGTTCAATTTTCTACGCCGTGCTTCTTTGTTTAATATATTTTCTCCTTTTTGTTAATTCTTTTTACTTGAGAAATAAATATTTCTTATCAACAGAGCCAACTGTGTCGTTTATAGTTGATTTATTCGTTTTTCTATTACAATACATAACAGGCGCATCTTGTTGGTTACTTTTTGCCGTACGTCAAAAAAAATTGTTAAACATCATAAAAGTTATTAAAAACATTGACAAAGTTTCTGTAAAATTGGGTATTTTGGAAGAGAAACAAATAATCATTGATAAAAATATTGTACGATATATTCTTATTGTCAATATTTACGACTGTGGAATTCATATTTTTAATCAAATAATCTATTCAAAATTTTGGGCTTATGATCTCTTATGGCCATGGTTTGATTTAATATATATTCTGGCGACAAATGTTTTTCTATTTTTTATAATAGCTTTAAATTTTTTGCAAAAAAGGTTCTATTTCTTGAATATTCAGTTGGGAAAATTTATGAAAGAATTTAATCGAGTTGAAAATGATTTTGAAGTTTTCAGGTAGGGAAATAATCATAGAAAATTTTGCAATTATTGTAATTTAATATTTTCTTTTACCTTTTATAGATCCTCGAGATCGATAGATATTTTATCCTTTGGTGAGTTGCATGAAACATTAAATATTCTTGCTGAGGATATAATAAATTTTTTCGGATTTCCGGTATTAATTGCCATAATATTCTATTTTGTTAAAACAATTCACGTTGCAAATGTAATATTAATGATGAGTGATTTTTGGACTACGATAAATGCTTTGACGAAAATATTAATCTACGTTCTGCACTTCTTCTTCCTTTCCTCCATTTCGGAAACCGTTTTAATTGAGGTAAATTTGAAATAATTTTTTAGAAATAACATTTTTCAAATATTAATTAATTAGGACACAAAAAAGAAATTAGTTTCTGACGATTATTAATTTTGTTTTAACATAAACATAAAGTGATTAATTACAACAGGTGTAATAAAATAAATATTCTTCATGGCAGTGAAATTTGAATCAATAATTTTAATTCACTTGAAAGGTTTTTTATTCCTCTAAAAACATTTATTGTGTGCGATAATTTTTATATATTCAAATAAGTGATATTTTTTTCCGTAACCAAATTGTATTTTTTTATAATTGATATGGTGAAAAAAAGAAAGCTTCCTTTGTCACTGGCTTTTCTCTATTTTTATGGAAAATTAATTGGTCTATTTCCACCTGTTTTGGAAAAAAGCGGAACTCTAAAATGTTCTCGAACAGGAATTATTTATTCCATTGTAAACAGTTGTATTCATATTTTTATTTTTGCTCGATTAATCATTCATCGAGCACATATAAAATTTCCCATGGAAACTGTCATATCAGTTATCACTAATACTCTCAATGTGACATTGAATTTTGCAATCACATTATTGTCTTGGATTATTTTCGCCGCACGACAAAAGAAATTATTAATTATAATTAATGAATTCAATAAAACGAGTTTAATGGCTAGAAAATTAGGAATTAAGGACGATGAATGGGAAATTGTGAGGGCTATTCTTAAACATTTGATTATTATAAATATTTCATATATTGCGATATTGATTTTGGATAATGTGATTTATTCTCTTTTAACTGATTTCGATTGGAAGCTGTGGATATCTTATAATTTTCCACAAGTTATTGTGCATAATTTGATAATTCTTTTTATCACTCTCTTGCAAATATTGCAACGAAAATTTCGCAGATTAAATAAACAATTGAAACATTTACCTATTGAGAATAATTATTGTAGTGGATCATCAGATAATATTCAATGCAGGTAAAAATAATTTATGGTATTTTTTTGTATATTCAGATTATAGTTTTTATGAGAAGGTTTATATAATCTTTACCGCAGGCTTGGATTTGATTCTTTGGATTCTTTATCGGAAAAAATTTACAATTTCGGATATTTACATAATGATCTCGTCAATTTGAGTTTGATGATAATGGAATTTTTTGGATTTTTAATGTTAATGCTCCTGATGTCGAATTTTTTACTTATTATTTATGAATTACATGGAATATATCAGTGTGTTAGAAAAAATAATTTTCAAGAAAAAGGTCTTTGGATAAGTGCAAATTATTTGCTATGGTTTACTCTGATTTTTCTCGAATTATTCTTCGTTGCAATTTCTTCTGGAAGTTTCACTAAAGAGGTTGAATTTTCTAAAAAAGTTTTTCGTTTCTAATAAATATGAAATGTTGATATTTGAAATAGTAAAACTTTCCATTTTTCTATATTAAAGTTTAATTTATTAATAATAATAATTAATAATTATTATTATTAATTGAATAAAAGTAATTAAATGACAGTAATTGAATTTTAGGCAAATAATACAGGAAATATTCTTCATAAAATGTGGATTTATCATAGGCCAACAAATTGTGAAAAGACAGTGAGTTTTTCTATACTTAAATAATAGACAAGTGTAAAAATTTTTAAAACAATCAATTTAAAATTTTTATATTTTGTTGTCTTAGGTTCGTAATGTTTCGGAAATGTTGCTTCAGAGGAAATTAACAGTATCGTTGCATGGTTTCATTAATTTAAATTTTAATTTCATATTCAGGGTAAGCTGACAATTCAAAAAAATTATTAATTAATTTAATTAATTTAAATAAATAATTTAATATTATTTTATTTATTTTAATAATTTATTTAATTGATTAATTAAATTAAATAATTAATTAAATAAATAATTGTTAATAATTACGTTAAATATTCACAGATTGTGGGAACTGTAACAACGTATCTGATAATTATGCTTCAATTGGATGATTATAAATCTGACAAAGAAAATAGTAATCATTAATACTGAAACAATATTTATAAATAAAATAACTTACATATAAATAATTTTCTAATAAGTAAAAGAATAAAATTAGGATTTAAAATCATGAACGATAGATATAATAATAATAATAATAATTAACAAATAAATGGAATAAAATATTTTTAATATTAATATTTGTTTGAAAAGTATTTTTAAAAACAACATATTAATTTTTTATACTCTAACTCGCTATAATTAATTTTTAATTTTAAATGCCTTTGGATCGATATAAAGTGCATGACACAAAAAAAAATTGCCTGTCATTAATAAAATTATTCTTAGGAAGAAATTGTGTGAAATTAAAAAAGTATAGAATGTTGGTGAAAATTTAACAAAACAATATGGTGGAAATTTCTTACAAAAAAAATACATATTCTTCACTAATTTTTCTTTATTATTATGCAAAAATTCTAGGTTTATGTCCATTAAATTTAAATTGTAGACTAGAACTTCTAACTTCTTCCATTTGTCGTTCGTATGCAATTTTTATTTCCATTTTTTATATATTTTTATTCTTTTGGTCAATGATGTTAAAATACAAAATTATCTTTTCTCATAAACAAATATTAGAAGCGAATGATCTTGTCGATGGATTTGTTCATGTTGCACAATTATTCGCGACAATTTTTATATGGTTGACATTTGGATTTCGTCAAAAGAGATTCAAAATTATTGTCAAAAATTTACAAATTACCGGTAAATTTTGTCGAAAATTGTTGAAAATTCCCAATGATACGTTTAAAATGATACGAATAGTTAAAATCTGGTCGCTTCTTGTATTTTTCTACTTTACAACAGTTTTCATTTGTGATCAAATTTTTCATTGTAAAATATTTGAACCATACAATTTAATTTTATGGGGTTTATATCGTTATCCACACATTATCATTCATCACGTTTTTTTTCTTTTTATTTCCATTCTGCAAATAATTCAACAGAGATTTTTATATTTGAATAAAGTTCTTAAGAAATGTGCAATAGAGGAAATGACGAATCGAGAAATTTTCAGATATAGGTGACTATCAAAAAATTTATTAAATACATTATAGAATTATTTATTGAATTGGCTTCTGTTTAGATTTTCATCGTTAACGGTAAAAAAAATTGCAATTGCAAAACAATTGCACAGTAAATTAATAACAATTGTTGAGGATATTGAAGATTTGTTTGCAGTACCAATATTGTTGATGTTGATGGTGAATTTTGTGAATGCGGTTTCATCCGTTAATATAATTTATTTTAAAATAATGAAAAATTCCCAGTGGGATTGGATGATGCATTTATTTTCGACAATGCATTTTCTTATCTTGTTAAGCATTATTATTGAATTATTCTTCATTTCTACTGCTTCTGGAAATATTTCTAATGAGGTATATTTATATTTTTCACCCATTTTTTGTGTTCATGTAGCAAAATTGATTCGTTTTTTTTTGTAAATAGGCGAATAACACTGGTATTATTATTAGTAAATTGTGGATTCATTCGAAATCAAATCGCAAATATTTGGTAAGATTTTTACTAAACAGTAAATTATTAGGGTCGTGTAAATATTTTCTATAGACAATTTCGAATTTCCAGGTGATTGAAGGTATACTTTTAAAAATTCGGCACCAAGAATCACCTGGGAATTTTTGATTATTGTGGAGACATTTCGAAATTTCATTTTTGATTCTATTTCGTTTAGTTAAACGATTAGTTTCAGATTAAAAGTATTCTGCTTTACTTGCTTAAAAATCAATTGAGTATTTCGTTCCATGGATTTATTGATTTAAACTATGAATATCTATACAAGGTAAAGTAAAAATTTCCCTTTTTTCAAATATTTGAGATATTTATGGTGAAATATATTTTTATTTTCTTTACAGATCTGTGGAATTGTTCTAACATATCTTGTAATTGTGCTACAATTTGATTACAAAGACAATTAGGATTCTGTATTTTTTTTTATTAAGATTCGTTAATAATTTTTTTGTGTAAAAATTATATTTATATACAACTATTTTTCCAAAATGTTTGCTTTTTAATTTTTTTTTAATTCAATCAACACCTTTGATAATGGATATAAAATGATTTTTATACATCAACGGCGCCATATCGTCACTGACAAAATTTCTATCAGGTTTCAAAGTCGCAAAAGGATTTTTTTCAGGTTCCATAATAATTTGAACATTACACACCATTTTTATTGCCGCGATATCCTGGGGAATTTCCTTTTGCGTATAAGCTGTGATAACAACGGGAGATTTTAGATTACAAAATTTTTTTATTGTTAATGGCCACGTGTCATTTCCGTTAAATCCTGTTTTTCGATAAAGTCCCGGATTAAATAAACACACGATATCGGGTTTTGGCGAAATTTTCGATTCCTTAATTTCATGATAGAGTTTTTCTTGATTGAAAATAACATTTATTCGTCTACCGGCAATGCGACAGTGATTGCATATTTTGATATTTTGTAAAATTTTTGTCAAAATTTGTGGCACTTGTAATTCCGGTCCAGTGAATGTCAATGTCAAATGAATTAAATTCGGTAGATAGTGAAGAAATATTTTCTCCCAAATTCGAAGATTCCAGCATTCAAATTGAAATTCTGCTCCTATCACGTGAATGGAAATGTTTTTCATCATTTTCCAATTGTGGCAACTTTTTTGAATTGCAAATAATGCTGTTAGTGGAATTGTTGCAATGTGAGAAAGGCTGGCGTAGGAATGACAATCCATTTTTTTATAGTATTCAGATGAGGCGAATAAATCTGATAGTAAATGATCCATAGTTTGAGGCAGAAGATTGGCTTCCTAAAAAGAGAATTTTTCCTTAATTATTACAAAATTCTATTTGGTTCTTTTAATTGTATTATTTATTAATTAAATCATTCATTGCGGGAAAATTTAAAAACCTTGTAAATTCGATTTGGAAGTTTTGGAGTAACTGATCCGTGATATTTTTGGAGGAAAATAATTCTTTGAAACAATTTGAATTGATTACACCACTGATCATGATCTTCTTGCTGATGATTCGAGCAATAAAAATCCATTTTACATTTTTGACAACATAGGAGATTCTTTTCACTGTGACATTTACGACACAATCGAGGATAAAGAATAATTTCCTTTTCCCATAAATCTAATTTTCGTTTTAAACCCTGTTCAATTATTTCTATTAATTTAACTCGAAAAGTTCTATATTCATCGGGAGAAAGATCTTTTGCCAAGGATAAACCCTCGTTTTTATTGCAAACATCTGTTAGTATTTTACATAAATTTTTATGTTCCGATAAATTCTCCTTTCGGTGATTATTCTGAAAAATAAATAATTAAAATTTTTCCCGTCATATAATTTTTCTTAAGTGAAAATTTCGTATATACATTGGAATATTTTGAATCTTACTGAGCAATATGACACCATTTGGCAATTTTCACAAGTGGTTGATCCGTCACATAATTCCATGCACACTAAGCAAAGATTGTAGGCAAAAATTGTACGAGGTCGAAAATTAAATTCAAAATCTTCTTCTTCTTCTTCTTCATTTTTCGTAATTATGTCATTTGATTCTATAAAAGGAAAATTTAATCTTGAAATTATGTCAATTGGTGCTTTGTCTAATAAATTGACATTTTCGTTGGAATTTTTTTGTAAATCATTTTTTAAAGCGATACTATTATTTGGTGGTTGTTTTAAATCTTTTCTCCTCGTTTTGTCCTTTTTGCGACCCATTTTAATATGTCGACAAATTCGAATTTCCCAAAAATTAGAATCTATAAAAATATAAAGAATTAGAAAATAAAAAGTGATAAAACTATATTATATTATCAAATATATTTATTATATATTAATATATTATCGAAATCAGTGCCAAAAAAAGTTCAAATTTTTTTTTTGGAATTTTGGAATTCTTACAAGTTTTTGGAAAATAAAATTATTTTAAGCTGTGGTAACGTAATAAGATTATGTCATAGATTCACGGACAAATTTTGCTTTATGGAAAAAGCTATATTACGAATTGAAATTTGAAATCTAGATTAAATATTAAAAATATTTAATATATGATTTTTTAAATTAATTTAAAAACATTTTAAGAATTGAATTTAAGTAAAATTAAATTTCAAATTATATTTATATCACAATAGACAAAATTTAATTAATTCATTCATTTATTAATAATAATATTATTATATATTATTATTATTATTATTAATATTACTATTATTACTATTATTATTAATTAATTAATTAATTAATTAATTAATTAAATAATTACAAAAAGTGATAATTCAAAGAAGATGTGTTTAAAATTAATCATTCTTGGTATAAGATAATTAATTCATTTAATTAAATTAAAAAAATTAATTAAAAAAATTTTAAAAATTGCATTATCCAACTTACCAAAGTGTAAATGCAAATATAAGAAATCCTTAATTTTGGGGCCAATTTAATCACTTGTACCACTTTTTACTCAAATTTTTTTATTTTTATTAAATTTTAATCAAATTTCTATTAATTTTCATTTAATTTAATATAATGTATTTCTTGTCATTCGATTTGAAAGAAAACTTGTAATTAATTATTGATTTTTAATTCATAAAACTTGCTCTTAAAAATAATATAATGGATTTTTTTTATTTAAAGTGAAAATTAATAATAAAATTAATAAATTATCAAAAAAAAATTTTTTTTAAATTAAACTTTGTTTATTTTAATTTAAAAATAAAAATCGTTTAGTTCGAATAGATCATTCAATGAGATACAAGAGACTTCGACTGGTCGTTGTCTTTAGCAAAAGGTAGAACTGCATTTAACTTCAAAAAAGACAAAGATAACGCCACATGCGCCAAGTGAGAATGGGCACAATGCCCATTTAATTTAGAAACACTAAATGCAATGTTATTTCAAGATTTTCCATTTAACAATTATTTTTTCCTTTTTTAATTTATTGCATTTCAATTGTGCATTTAAAAAAAAAATGGTAAAATAAATTTTTTGAAACATGTTTTAGAAAAGAAAATCATTCTAATGTGTTGAAGAAAAATTTTCTTCTGCATTTTTTGTATACTTATGATCATAAATTTAGCTTTTGTCTATTTTCGTTTCAATATATGCACATATTGAAACAGAAATACAATAACCCCTTATGATAGGCAATTTGTTCTAACTTTTTTCCTACATTTGAAATTTTTATAAATTAATTTTTATTACAACAATAAATATCAATATTTTTTGATTAATTGTGATTTCCACTGTTTTTTTATTAATAATTTATTATTGTTTTTATGAGTGTCTATATTTATTTTTTATTAATACTTTAGTGATTGTTATAAACTAATCAATCATCTTATCTATTAATTTTATCATTGGATTGTGTAAAGTATAAACAATGATTTAGACCTGATAAAATAATTGTAATTTAAAAAAAAAAAATTTCGCGCATCGGATGAAACGCAAACTCCTTGACATATGTGCATGACTGGTTGCATCTACACCAATTGCCACGTGTCCACGTGTATGTTGCCTATGTGTGTGTGTTTATAAGTTTTTTGACGTTCGTGGCGTACTGTCGGCACTCCTTTAATATGTCTTTTAATTGTTACACGTAACAAAGGAAGCATTAAATATTTTGTGAATTTTTCACCCTGACAACATTGTTTATAATCTTTTTCACATCTGAGCGTCATTCGATTATGGAAAAACATGTAAACACAAAATTGAGGTACGTTTGTTTTTAAAAGCGGCTTTTGAGGTTATGTTTTCAAGTCAGTGCTCTTTTTTTTATCATTAAAAATATCACCTCAACATTTTTCAATCATCACAACAATTAAAGTGCATAGATTATTGTGTGAAGTTCCAATTATTCATGTTTACGGACTCATTAAATAAGTTTATCACTTTTAAATGGACGTGTATGAATGACAGGAAAATCGAGTATCTGGTCATTTCATCATCACGAGTAAGTGTTTTGAAAAAAATATATTCTTTATAAAATGAATGTTGTGGGAACGTGATTAATTGACATGGTATGTGTAGTAATTGAAAATTGTTATTAATTAATTGTTGAAATTTTTACGATCGTTTGATTTTTGGTTAAGTATTTTAGTGTGAACTATATACACATTGTTTTCATATACATTTTGATTTATATATATATTTTTTAATACTTTTTTTATTTGCACATACATTTTTTTTATATTTCTCGCATGCGTGTAAATATTTAAATTGTGAAAACTAAACATTCTTTGTCATTTGTGAATATATTTACGTTTATTGTTCTGAAACGTGATAGATATTGACTAATTTCAAGAGTTTTCTTTATTTTAAGTGAGAGACATCGAATTTTTTTTTTAATAACGGAGTTGGATAGGTAAAGGAGATAATGCTTATCTTAAAATACTTTGCCACATGAGTTTAGATTATTCATAATTTTGTTAAATCATTTTTTTAATAATGTCTCCGCCGGAAGGTATAATTTGCTTGTAAGTAAAACATCTTCTCACTTTATGTAAATATTTTGAAATTTTTGTTACATTTGTACCTGCAATTTATTTGCTTTTCTAATTTACATTGAAACTTATTACAGTATGAAATTTAAATTGGGCATTTGCATTTGTAATTTACACTTTTTGACTTCTATTTAATATTTATTTATGATCTCTCGGGGTCATTTGACATTTATATTTTCTATATTATCAATTTTATATTTGCATTTGAAACTTACTACTTGAATTTTTTTGTTAGTTTTTTTACTGAGATTGTTAAATATAAATTTTATTTTATTTATTTATATTTAATTGTATTTAAAACTTATTTCAAATTTCAAATTAATGCAGGTTCAATAGTCTCAATTTGGATTTCAACATCAGATCAATCTATAAATGAATCAATTCGTGTGCATTGGCTGGTTGAAATTACATAACTTTTATCAGATAATATTTAAAATGAATGTTTGGCTCCGTTAAATAATCAATAAACAAATAGCACTGTAGAACTTATTTGTAATTTGTATTTGTAGTTTTGTAATTTGTAATAATTATTTTGTAGTTGTAATCGTAGTATATTGTAATTATTGTAGCGTTATTGTAAATTTTAACTATAGAATTGTATAATCTTCAATTTACAATAATTTAAAAAATACAAGTAAGTATTTGAATGAAGCAATCAAGAATTCTAAGCAAAATAATGAAATATTGTTATCTTTAACAAAACAAAATAAGAATGAAAAAAAATTGCTGTATTAATAGATTAAGAAAAAAAATGTGATATCAGTCCATGAATTTGTTTTTGAAAACAATTTTCTCTATTTACACAAATGAAAGATTATCTAAAATTTTTCTTGCATATTTCAGTGCTTTCTGGTGACGGAAATATTTATTCCAAGGACCTGAATCATGCAGACGCAGAAGCACGAGATTCACGGAAAAACAGCAAGCTACGTCACAGAAAAGCAAGAAATTCTCTATTGGAAAAAATGGTTGGGTCAGGAAGTGGAGAACCACTTGAAGAGAACTTGGAGGACATTAAAATGGAATTGGAGATCGACTCGGAAAGCGAAAGCATTGACGAGGACACTCAACGACTGATACCAACCACTTTACCAAAACTCGATATCAAAGGCCTTAATCATAATAATTCGGTGAAAAAAACGCCGGATACTTTATATCAAAATGATAAGGACGAGAGTGTCTGGTCAATTTCTATTCAAATGTTTATACCTTTTTTGCTTGCTGGATTTGGAATGGTCGCGGCAAGTTTACTGCTTGACGTTGTACAGGTAATAATATTGAAAAAAAAGAAAATAAGAAGAAAAAGAATTCTAATAGGTGAATAAAATGGAATTTTCAATTTGTTTTAGCATTGGGATGTTTATCAGAATGTGTCGGAAGTGTACATACTTGTGCCTGCGTTATTAGGTTTAAAAGGCAATTTAGAAATGACATTAGCATCACGTCTTTCAACGCAAGCGAATCTTGGTCATATGGATACGAGAAAACAACAATGGACTTTAATTGTCGGCAATCTCGCATTAATTCAATGCCAGGCAATGGTTGTCGGTTTACTGGCATCATTGGCCGCTGTTGCATTGGGATGGTTACCAGAAGCGAAATTTGACATTAATCACGGCCTCATCCTCGGGGCAAGTGCATTGGTCACTGCTTCGGTCGCAAGTTTTGTCCTTGGTCTCGTCATGTCTGCGGTTATTCTCCTCTCACGACAAATGAACATCAATCCGGACAATGTGGCCACTCCGATTGCAGCATCCCTGGGAGATTTAACAACACTCGCATTACTCTCTTGGATCGCTTCACTTTTGTACAATGCGATAGGTAAAATTCATACATGTTCCTAAAAATAATTTTTCACTAATTTTGCATTCTAACAATTGGTTTTAATTTTTGTAATTAGGTACAGCGCCGTGGATAGCGCCAACTTTAGTAGTAATTTGCCTCTTTTTGACTCCATTATGGGGTTACATTGCTGCGAAAAATCCGTTCACCAAAGAAGTATTGAATGACAGTTGGACGCCTGTGATTTTGGCAATGATAATCAGTAGTTTTGGTGGATTAATTTTAGATTATACAATTTCAAATTATAAAGGTATCGCTGTATTTCAATTGGTTATCAATGGCGTCGGTGGAAATCTCGTTGCCGTCCAATCAAGTAGAATTTCCACCGATCTTCATAAACAACAAGGCATGGGAATTCGAGAGATACCAAAAATTTGTGTCAGTCCATTTCATGTATTTTTTGCTTCAGGTAAACTATACATTCGCATATACTTTATCGTAGATGTAGAAAAAAAAATTGTCACCGAAATTTATTTTTTTTTGCAAATAGGAGGGCATGCGAGAACAGCAAGAGTTTTATTAATGATGGTGATACCGGGACATTTAATCTTCAGTTACACTATCAGTTATTTACAAGCCGGTCATACGTCCTTTACGCCAATATTTCTCACTATTTACTTGATATGTGCATTTTTGCAGGTATGCTCTTCAAAATTTATTCATTCAGAAAAAATTTAAATTTTTGAAAAATTAAAATTTAAATAAGTAATAATTAAAAATTAATTTAGAAAAGTTAGAGTAATGTTTAATAGAAATTGTTTATTGCAGGTTATATTATTGTTGTACATTGCTCAATTAATGGTCGTTTGGATGTGGACGAAAGGAATGGATCCTGATAATTCAGCGATACCGTATTTAACGGCAGCTGGTGATCTTATCGGAACAGCTTTTCTCGGTATTGCATTTCATATTCTTAATGCTATTGGTGATGGTGACTCGGACGTTGGTGATTGAATGAATGAAATATTTTTTAATTACATCGATTGTACTGGACATATCTTCACGTCTCGTAAAAATGTTTTGTAGTCTACAAAAGAGGAACAAAACGATCATTATTTATTTATCGGCCATAAAAGACTTAGATTGTTATTTTTTTTCTTCTAAGTTTCGTAGCAATTAAGGCAGGATTTTTGATAAAATTTAATTTATACAATCCAGTGTTTCTGGACCATATTTCTCATGAAAGTAGGATTCGCGTGTACTTTTTGACAAAAAAATAAGGTGCTATATCGTCTGAAAGTGGAATTAATTTCTTTTTTTTATCAGAGAATACTTTTTGATAGAAATTTTACACAAAAATAGATTTGTTTCCATTGAGAAAATAAATTCAAAAAAAAATTAATGATTAGATAAGTTAGCATCCTGTAGTTTTAAGAAGTTTATCATCTAGTTGTCGGTGTAAAGAATTATTTTTCTATTGTATGTTCAAGTAACCAGTCAATTTGCATTATGTGTACTTAGATTTTTTTTGATATTCTTTTTAAAAAGAACAATTTTCTTTGCTTCTTAAGATTAAATCTTTTGAGCAGGATATTTTTATTCAAATATTGTCTATATTAATATGATATTATATATAATATAATATTATATATGTTCTTGTTTACTTATATTTAGTTAATTGTTTAAATATGTAGTTAGTTTCATTTAAATAATTTAAGTATTATTATGATGTCAATTTTAGATTATTTTCAAGTCTGTATTTTGTCACTTTTAATGATAATATTTTAGTGTTATGTGCCATTTTTAGGCCAGAGGAAATTGTAACTTTGTTAAAGAAAAGTTACAATTTATATTTTACTGTTCGGATGTAAAAATAATTCTATGTAGATAAAAAATATTTCTTTCATTTGATCTTTACTGGAAAAAAAGGATCGTTAAATAAAAAAGGTATTAAATCACTTTCTTATGTACTGAGGTCTTTCACTTATTGTAGTTATACTAACAGATTTCATTACAATGAATAAAATGCCAAACTGTTAAAAAATGTTTGTTTTATTTCAATTATTATTGTTTAATTAATAATAGTTTTTAATTTAGAATTGACTTTATTTTTGCTCTTCTAAATAATTGTTTTTATAACATTCCTTTTAAATGTAGTTTGTAATATTTTGCAATTTTAAAAGGGATTTAAATTTCCCGCAAAAAGGTATAAATAAAATGGCGGGCGGTTTTTAAAAAGCAGACGACGTCGCTGTCAGTGTCTATTTGTGTTTACATGTTTTGGTTAACTCTTTGATTGTTTTTTTATTTTTTATAATAATAATACGTTTATGGTAAGAATTGTAACGTTATGAATAAATAAATTAAACTAGTTGTCTGCAAAAGTGTGAAATAGTTTTCAACTAAAGTGATCTTATTATGATTGTGTCTGAGAAAATATAACCTGTCTGTCTATTTTTCCTTATTGGAAAAAATTGTTTAATAGTGCAAAAATATAATGAAAGATTCTGTGGAAATCTCTGAGAATTCATTGATAATGGATACAGGTATTGACTCTGTAAGGCACAGATTTCCTTTTTGTATCGTATGGACTCCAATTCCTCTCTTAACGTAAGTAACATTTTTTTTATTACTTAATTAATTCAATTTGAAATAATTAACATACTTAAAATTTATTTTCACAAAATAGTAATTTGATCTTTTCTTTTTAGTTACCTATTTCCGTTTATTGGGCACATGGGAATAGGGACGGCTAAAGGAATAATTGTTGATTTTGCTGGTCCATATCATGTCTCTGAAGATTCCATGGCATTTGGATGGCCAACGAAATATTGGCAATTAGATTATGCAAAAGCAAAGGGAGGAGTTCAGGGATGGGATTCAGCAATTGCTGAAGGTGCAGAAGTTTACAGGGGTAGAATGGTAAAGAAAAATAAAAAAGACAATCATAATTAACAAGTTTCCTTTGTTGAATTTAATTATGAATTTCTTTTACAATTTCTCTAGCACAATTTATGTTGGGACAATTGTTATTCTCATGTTGCTTTGACATTAAAATTAATGAATTACGATAACACGAGTCAATGGAATATGATAAAAATTGGATTTCTCATGACTATTTACGGAAAGTATATCAGGTGAGATAACGTAATCCTACCTCGTTAAAGTTTCTTAATTAAGACGATTTTTTAAAACCATTTTTTCTGTTTTAGTTTCCGTCATTTCGTCCAAACGTGGGGACCTTTTACTCTCATCATCTCTGTAGTTCTTCTGATATACTTTTTGACATAAATCAATTATTGACTATTTTTTATGATTAATTAATTCTTAATTATTCTTAATGTTAATTATAATTAAGATATTTATAATTGCGATAATTAACAATTACAGATAATTGAAATAATTATGATAATTAATTTTTAATTATTCTTAAAAATAGTTCATTCTTGTAATTGAAACGGAGAATCAAATCAAGGAACAATTTTTCTAGTTATCAATTAGGAGTTAGTTTTGTTAATTTTGAGGTAAATTCTTTATAATACATTTAAGTATTTTTATATTTATAAGTGTATATGTATCTTATGTAAATATTTAAATACATACAATTTATGTAAACATTGTCGAATAAGTGTAGTTCTTTAATAATTTTCTACTTGTTTAAAATGAACCAATTCTGACTGATTAGTTACCAATTGCATTATAATTTAAATTTATAATAAATCTATTATGAAATATTTATATATATTTTAGAAGAATATTTATTTCATAATTTTATAAAGTTTAAGGATGAGGATTTCAATAAGAAAACGGAAGTACAAGCAATTATGCTATAATAAAATATGGCAAATCCTAATAATTACATTCAATGATGTTCTCTCCTAAGGCAACTTAAGAACATTCCGCGTTTTACAAAAGTATATTCTGTTTAATAACTAGTACATATATTGTTTGTTCATTAAGACATTCAGTTATAAAATATTTATGTATGTACAGGTAACAGAATTTACAAAATAAAATTGACTAAATTAACTTAAAAATTATTCGATGCAAAGAAAACTATCTTGACCAAAATTAATTTTTTAAAATTGTAATTAATAATTATATTATTTATGTTTTCAAATTTATAATTATTAATTACATAATTATATTTTGGTCATGATAATTTGTCATACCTCATGTTGTACGAGAATGTAAAAATTTTCGGTTTTACTTCTTAATTTTAAAATAAGTAGTTTTTTTTTATTAAACTTAAAAAAAACAGTCTAAAGTTTTCTTCGTTAGAGTTACAAAATAGTGACTAAATTATCAAACTTGAGCAACAAAAATATGTTGTTACTTTTTGAGTTAAAAAAATTCGTTTTCATTTATAATTACCAATACTATAATTAATGTTACTACGATGACAATGGTTATTGTAAACAATGTGCATATAATTCGATTTTCGCTTTCAGTTTCATTGAAATCATTTGTCGACTTGTATCAGTTACCCACACAATCCATTTCTGCCATAACACTCTTTTCAACTTGAAAAGTGTAATCGGTATCTTCGTTTTGTATTCTTTCGATGTAATTTAAAATTTCATTGACTCGTAGTCTATCGATATCCATATCATTTAATATTGATCTCTCGAAATCTTTGCTGTATTTAAATGGTATACCATTTATGTAATTGGGCTGACTGTCAATTTGAGGATTTTGTTGAATTTTGTTTTGTTGTAATGGCGGATAATATGGCAATCCACTTATCGATGGATACAAATTACTTCCTCTTGCATCATTTTCGCCAATATTTCCACCTGGATTGCGTCTCTCGATGAAAATAAAATCATCACCTTGCTCGACAGGTGTTGCCTCCTCAGGTGTATCAGGAGGTGAATCCTTTTGATGCTTTTTCTTTCCAAATAACCAAGACATTTTCTATTGAAGAATTTGTAAAATAATGATTATTTAGAAAGTCGTTTTTCACACATGTTAAATTTTTCTGATTATTTAACACAAATTGTAAACAATATTATAAGAGAAACAATTTATTCACCAATTTTTTGTTATTTTACTTTAAAAAAAATGGTTAAAAATATATATAACAAAATTAGAAAACTAACCTCAAAAGTGAGCAAACTGATAGAAATTGAAAGGAATGTTTATCAAAGAGAAATTTATAGCTCGTATGAAATTATGCTTATTAGATTATTGAACGTAGACGACAAGTGACAAAAACATATTAAAGGAAAATAATAAAAAACACAGTGACATCACTACTTACATGCAATTTTTACAAGGGTTTAAACAAACAATCTACAACAAAGTAGAGAATACTTTGTTAAAGACAACTAACCATATTGAAAATGTTTTCCATATATGGTATCACCTGGAAAAAACTGAATTCCTCTGTTTCGATAAACTTTTATTTGCGTTCAATTAATGATAAAGGGTAAAACTAACCCTAGAAAATTCCTGGAAGTCCTTACTGCTGACATATCCCAGTGCAGCCAACTTCAATAGAAAAGGCATCCATTTCAAATTATTGTTTGTACTTCTATATTAATATTTTATTTATTAATGTTTTTTTTATATAATTTTTAGTAAATGATATAAATTTGTTTGTTTAATTGTTTATAGTAACAGTAAAAATAGATTGTAAAGATCTATTAATTTTGAATTTTTTCTACAAGTTTTGTAGGTTGTTGTTTTAAATGTTGGTACAACTGATTAGTTGAACTACAGTGTTCAATTTAACATTCAATTGCGTGTTTATTTCTTTCTATTATTGAAATTATAGTTATTAATTTGTCACTTTAAATTGGTGAATATTATTCACTGTAGAAATTAAAGTCGATTTTTATAAAAATTCAATCAAAGTTGGAAAATTTGTATTCAAAACTTAATATTCACCATAGTCAATTCAGCAACTAAGTGTCAGTTAGGTTAGGTTAGGACGTAGTAGTCAAAGTTCACGATTATTCTCGATTAAAAGTGAGAAAAAATTGAAATTTCTTTCGTCATTTCATTTCTATTATTGTTAATTTTTATTATTTGTGAGTAAATGAAATTGGTAAATGGAAAAAAACAGTGAAACGCATGCGTGATTTATTGCGAATTATACATTTGTGTTTTGTAGTTGTTCAAATTACGTCAAGGTAGCGGTTCGGTCGCATTGTTTTCGTGATTGTAAATGCTCCACTTGTTCTTAGAACAGGTAATTAGTGCTTCGTTTTGTGTCTTTTTGTAAATGAGCTTGTAGAAAAATTGCAAATTGTGAATTTGTCACGTGTTCGCGAATTCAAGAAAGACGAAGTCACTTCCTGGAGAAGGTCTTCGTCGCAATTTTCAAAGGTAGGTCAAATCCAAGTGACAGGTTCGAAATATTATATACTTTTAATCCCATCAAGAGCGTCCCGTCTGTCACCTATACTATTTATTAACCTATAAAATTGTTCAATTTTAATCGTTACTTGAATTATTTGAAATTTTTAGAACAAATTAATCACCAGCGTATGAGTGAATAATTGAAAGTTATTGCGAAATGACACTGTTCACTATGTTTTGTTGATATTGAGAATGTGTTATTTTTGGAAACATATTTTTAGATTTTTTTTAATTACTTATGCTCATGAGTTGAGTTGGTAAAGATATTTTATTAGTCCAATTATAATACTTTGAAGAATATTATTGTGTTTCAAGGGTTTTATTTTGATTTATGGTCCATTGGAGGTTGTTTTATTGTCGTTCGAACACTCTTGTGCTTTTACACGGGATATTATGTTTAATTATCCTGATTATTATATAATATTGTCTTATGATATTAAATTACTTCATTATATTACTTTACGTGCTAATCAAAGTTTTAATTAAAATCGATTTAAATTAAATCCAAACGATCCGTGTATACAGTGAACGGTTTATATAGAATTTATAAATAAAAACTTGAGTAAATTGTTTTTAATAGCATTGCTCGTTAACCTATAAATTTTTTATTTTCTTTTAATGATTTCTTATACAGTTTTTCTTAATTTTTATAAACCACAGACAATTTATTGTTTCTGTTTATTTTGAAATTTTATAAACAATGAAATAGGAATTTTTGTTTTTGTCACAAAAGGTATATAATAAATTAAATGAATGGAAGCTTTAATTTATCTATACTTGTAGTTAAGGCTTAAAATAAACTTTAACAATAATTGCCTTACCAGGAAATAGTTTTTGTTTTCTTTTTTAAAGTGATTGTTTACTATTGCCTACAAAGTTTATAATAAAAGTTTTAATTACATATTTTTATCTATAAGACGGATGAATATAATTTATTTATTTATTTTTAATTGAAAAATTCTTGAAAGAAAATTCAACTATAGGAAAATGGGAGAAATGACAAATTTTTTACTGGTTATTTTTAGATTGAGAAAAAAATTGATAAACTATCGGATAGACTTAATTTAAAAACTGCAAAGTCTATTGGTCGATTTGACGTATAGAATAGTGACTAATCAAGCAGTTTGATTAGATTTTATTCGACGGTATCTGGAGGTCGACTTCCTGCATTATTGGTTGATGCTATTAGTGTGCACAAGTGACGAGGTGAAATAAATGATTGGCTTTACCTGCCAGTTTCTAATAATAGATCTCTTCATGTCTACCGATAATTATTAACTTAGTTCCGATGTCATTCCAACTTTAGCATTCTTAACTTTCATATATCTAATGTCCAGACTGATTAATGTCAATATTTCCCTCTTTATAAACTTAATTAATGTTCTGAAATATATTTTTTTTTTGTCATGAAATTTATTATTGAAAAATGGAAAATTTTATCATCACTTTTTATCAGTTATATCGCATTCTGCATCTTTCTTTTTTCTCGAATTTATTTTTGTTGGCATTTATCAGAATTTTTATTATCAGTTTGAAAAATCAGTTGTTTCTGGTATCGTGTGACTTTACAATCTGGAATAAATCGCGTAATAACGAATCGTCGCGCGTTTCTGTGTGCGACTCTCGTTAATATTTTCTCTTCGTCCATCACTCCCGGTAAATATATCCATGTGACAACTGTGGACTTCCTCTTATCTTATGCCAAGAGTGGAAACCTGGTGCATCATCAGAAAGCTCCAACACGTGTTTCACATTTCTATTATAAATATTAAATTAACCCAACACAGTTCTTCCAAGTTGTACGACAATATTATCGTAAATATTGCAATTTTGCGAAATAATTTCAAATAATTAAGTAAACATAATTTATGTCTCTTATATTACGTAGTTATCGAATTTTTTTCTTTCTATAATAATTTATAGGAAGTAATTAATTAAATTAATTAATAATATTAATAATAATAAAAATAATCATAGGATTACAAAATTATGTGAACTACATTTATATTTTGTTTTGAAAACTTTTGTGATTAATGTTTCACCAGAGGAAATAATAATTAATAAAAAAAATTTTTTCTCCTTGTGAGATTTGTTACAAAAAAACATTACATTGCTTAATAAAATATTTTTTTTACGGAAAAAAAATTCTCTTTTTGAAATAATAAAAATTATATACGAATGTGACTGACATGACAAATATGGAATTTGTAATTTGTTTTGTAAAACAAAATTTCCTCCTTTCGTTTCGATATTGTTTTAATTGTATATTAAAATGTTTATGTCGTTTTTGCAGGATCCAAGGTCGCATGTGACGTACACGGAAGGGTGTGGGTGCGAAAGGGTGGTCAATGCAATGCGTGGTGGAGGAACGACTTTCCAGGATGTCCAGTGATCACCCACCGACAGCTACAGCTAAAGGTAATATTTTGAATAAGTTATATTATTCTAATTAATAGGTATAATAGGTGAAAGGGTAATTAAATTACCATTATTATAAAGGGGAATTAAAAATTCCCAAATATATGTAATTAATATGAAATTATTATATTAATTGCTATATACTGCGGGATCTGGAGTTTTAAATAAATAAATAAAAATAGAAATAAAAGAGTAGAAAATATCGATCACTCCGAGTCAGGATAAAAAAAGTACTATTATTATGTTACTATTATAATACTATTAAATATAGTAATAGTTTTAATATTAATAATAGTAATAATAATATTAATAATAATGATAACAATAATGATAATAATAATAAGAAGAAGAAAAAAGATTAGCTAATATTTTCAACATCTATTCGAATTAAAAATACTGACAATTTATAATTTTATGGTAAAAATTTTAAAACTTGTGAATTCGTAGAAGTTACAAACTGAAATAAAAGGGTTTTTCCAACAGGGGGGGGGGGAGGTGTACTACCTTTTCGGAAATTCCCTGCCCACCGTAGTGGAACAATAAGATTAAATGCCTACGGGTCATTGACCCTGTCAAACACAATAATTCTCCTTTCGTCTAATTAAAGAAACGTAAATTACATGACCTTCAACAGAAGGTGAAACAAACAAGAAATAGAAATTATCTAAACGCAAACTAATCTAAATTTTCTACATATTTTCCTTTTTCTTAATTCTTTCATTTTTGTTCTAATTCTAATGATTTTGGGAAAGATGGGAAAAATTCCAATTTTTTGAATTTAGTTTTTTTTAGAATTGAGATGAAAAAATACGTGTTGTATTTTTAATTGTGATTTGTTGAGGAGCTTGATCAGCAATTAGAGTGAGAGAAGTTTTTTGAGGAGTAGGCGGTGGTTGTAGGTGGATGATTTTAATGCATATGTGTGCCGAATGCACTACTATTTTAAGTGTGTAAATTGTTTTGTAATGTACGATGTGCACCACGCGTATATAACGGTTGGTCACGAAAACGACGAGGTCTCTAATATAACAGAGTGGGAGGCCTTCCTTGAGTCCCACCTCTTTTGCCAATTGAACAGAAATAGTTTAGCACTCTCGTTCACCAAAGGATTCAGGGCAAGTGTCTAAAAAGATTTCTCCTTTTTTTTATGGCCCCTCTGTATACGAGAAGTCAATAATTTAATAGCAAACAATATTGACCATTTTTTTTCTAACTTTATTGATAAAAAACTAGATTTTTATCAATCTAGTTACAAATATTTAGTTACAAATATTAAATATTACAAATATTAAATATTTCTTATAAGGAAGAAATGAAATATTTTGCCAAAAAAGAAAAATGTCAAAGTATTACTGGAATTATTGGTCGATTTTTTGTTGTTTCTAAACGATTTAAAATCTAGGCTAAATGATCTAGATTTGAAAATAAATTCATTTAGATTTCTTCTAACGATTGTTATATACTAAAGAATGAGAACATTGTAACTGTATGAATACAAAGTATAAGAAAATAACTGCAGGTTAAAATTAACTACATACTTTAATTGCTTGATATTTTTGAGACTTAAAGAATGTGTTGCAAGTTTTGAATTCAATTATTCAATAAATTTTTATTTTGAAAATATAGTCGTAAATCAACATATCTATTTAGCCTTCAATGATGAGCCATATCAAGTTGAAATATATTTCGTATTATAATGATGAAATATCAAATTTACGACCTATTAAAATCGTCATATTAAGTAATAATGATTCTTTGAATTAAGAAATGGGTTTTATTATTTTTTAATTTATAAAAATCAAATTAAGAAGGAAATAATATATAAATAAATAATTAATATGTCACAGTAGCGAAATTTGTGTCTTTTTTTTATATATTATATTATATTTTACTGACTAAAGGCACGTGTTTATAGTGAAACGTGACCCTAAAAGGGTTTCAGAAAAACACGTGGCAACAGGATTTCGAAGTGAAAAGAAAATTTATATATTTATATATCATTTCCGTCCAATAGGATTTAAAGTTTTGTGGACTAATCAAATTTATACTCCCACTTTTCGTTTCATTTGTTTTTATCGAGTGCGATAAATAAAAATTTTCCTCCTGACTTGAATTTATTCTTCAATTTTTTTTCTTCTATAATCTATTTTTCCATTTGTTTACAGATCTTTTTTTCTTATATTTTATTCTCAGATTAAATTGATTTATTCTCTATATTATATAAAAATTTGAATAAAAATTATTATCTGAAATTCATTTTAAATGCAATTTTTTCCTCTACTAATATTATATAGTTTGAGAAAATTGTCACCAAAAGTGGTTAAAGATTTATTTTATGGTTTCAATATTGTGATTTAATTAAAAAGAGATATAAAAGATTTCTTTAAATTCATTAACAGTATTATTGCCTCCGTTTTATGGGCACCATTCGATTATGTAAATGTTGTTATATACACAGTTAATGACCTGCTTTGTGTTCCAATTAATGCGTTTATTATACAGATCACGTGACACGACTAATTGATAAAATCACAGAATTATAAACACATATATTATTATAAAATTCATCTTGTGAATTAATATCAAGAATTTAAAGATTAAATATATACTATATTTATCGGGAACGAATCACACAAATTCTGTTGCTAAAATCAACCTCACGATGATAATGATGATGATGATCCTCAAAGTCAAGTTCATTCGACCTACGCGGTCAAACGAATTTTTGTCAAATTTAAAGAAAAAACCAAATTTTGATTGATTAAATCATCTCGTGGAGCAAAATTCGTTTAATCAGTTTAATTCTGGCCGAAATATTATATAAAATATTAGAATATATGAAATTTTTTCTTTTTGTTACAGAAATTTTTTTTATTTATTTTAAATTCTTAAAAATAGTTTTCGTTAGTGGCGATAGTCACGTATTTCTTTTTTAATTACGTCACAATATGACGTAAATATATATTTACATTTTATTGATGGATGAATAATATTAAAAATATAATAGTTCTGATCACTTCACCTGATGATGATAGATATAGATAAAATTTTCTTTCCTAGAAATCAAATATATATTCACGATGTTCTATTATAATTTTTTTGAATAACTTTTATTCGGGATTATTAAAATAGATATATAAAGATGGGATAAAATACCGTATAAAAACCGGTTCCATTAAACGTTCATTGCCTAAGCAAATATTTACGATTAATTACTTTTAAATAAAAATTTTACATTTGCTGGGAGATAGTGTAAAAATTAAAATTTTTGTTTTAAATCTTCATAATTACATTTATACTGTTTATCCTTCTACTTCAATATTTATTATTATTATTATTATTATTATTATTATTATTATTATTATTATTATTATTATTATTATTATTATTATTATTATTATTGTTATTGTTATTATTGTTATTACTTTTTTTTTATTATTATGTTTATTATTTATTATTTCTATTTCTTTTTATATACTACATAGACTAAAGCGCTATTTTATATTTCTATAATTAAAATTCAAAAGACGTGGTGAATTAAATTATTTAAATTACATTCTATCCTCATTTATTGGGACAGATTTGAAGTGTTCTTAATGGGAGTTCAAGTGTATTATAATAGACTTGAGAAAAAATTATAATACAGAAAAACGCAAAGTGGATTACAATACACTTGAACTGCTTTATATTTTTATAAATCGTAAGTTATATAGATATAAATAAGCAATTAATAAACAAGAATTTTTTTCTCTCGTGTGGTTTTTACGTCAATCGACTATATCCATAAAACTTGGTAATAGTTTAAAAATAATTTTGTTATTCTGCACATAAAAATATGACGAAACGAACATTAAAAATAGACATAAAAAATTGCCTTTTTTTAATAAAAGATAATGATTTATTTACTTTATAATGGATGAGGAAAACTAAGATTTTTCCTTATTTTTTTTTTTTTTTAGTTAAAAGAAGAGTTTTTTTTAACTTTTGCGATTATAAAAATTTTATATAAATAATATACAGGAAGAAAATATTTTTGGTTATTTTTTTTATATGGTTTAAAAAAAAATTCTTTTTTCTTAAGATAATTTTGTAAAGGAGAAATTACATATATCTGGCAGATTTGTTCGTATGTGAATGAAAAAAATCTTGTTTTGAACAAAATCGAGTTTAAAATGAAAAGAAAGTGTTTTAAAAGAAGTGAAGCTTGTGTGCTGTAAAGTGCGCCAGATGGAAAGATGTGGGTGGACAATGACAATATTAAACATCCAGAATCATAGTACGTGGTTCGACAGAAATATATAATTATTTGTCCACCCGGTATATATGAAAAGACGTTCACAAACTATTATTAATCGAAATTGTCGTGCCAAACTCTTTAAATAGATTTCTCAGTAAAACTTAAGAGAAAAGAGAAAAAAAAATTTCAAGAAGAATGCTTTTAAAACTCATTCATCAAACTGTATATTAATATATAAAATAAACATTCCGAGTTATTTCAATTGAAAATTTTTGTTTAAACATCGAATTTTTTTGTGTCCAAAAGGAAACGGAAGTTACGTAGATTTCTATTTTCCACACAAAAAATTTATCATTTTAAAACCGAACTTCTATTTTCATTGTTTATTTTTTCAAAATTTAGTATATTTTTCGTATATAGTAAAAGAAACTAAAAAATTTCTTTAATTTTTTTTTGTTTCATTTATATTATTCTTCTTCTTACTAAAATTGATAATATTTTATTATAATATTCAAAAATTGATATTTTATATTAAATAGTTTAATTTGAGGTAAATATTAATTCGCTGATAATAAAATATTTTTGTCACATATTTCCAGTTACAATTGCGACATATTTCATTAATAAACGGAAATAAAAAAAATAGGTTGGAAAATATTATTTTTTGAAAGTGTTTGCTTTGTGACACTTTTTTGTGATAACATATGATTAAAATGACTACAAGAGTCTATAATTGCTTTTTAGAAATAATCAAAACGGAAAAATTATATATTTAGTATAAATTGTTAAGGAACAGTAAATAACATGTAATTAGAAAATATTTAAATATTACTGAATTAACTTTGTACGGTTCAAAAAAAAAAAAAATAGGAAAAATAGGAAAAACTTAGAATATATTGTTTTTTTAAAACATATTTTCTTACTTTGATTGACTTTATGATTAATACTCATTATAGCCAATCAATGTTTGAAAAGTAATAATCATTTAATGACGACAGTTTTTCTTAAATGTCACAGTAATTTTCAAAGAAACTCTTGTAAATCAATATATAGAACTGGTTTTTCTTTCTCACAAAAATAGAAACCGATAATTCGATAAATTATAAGTCAATTATACTTGGCGCTTGTTTATATTAGCGTTTATAAAGATAAATGTTTTCTGTTTTAATAGAAATGTTAATTTCGTTCTGAAACTTGGTGGAAAATTTGAAAACTATTTAATGTTTAGTCAATAATTTTTTTCAAAGTCAACGTTTGAAAAATATTAATTTTTTCATTTATAGAATAATTTAATTAATTTTTTTTTGTGTTTTTTGTTTCAGGTACGTTTCTCAAGTTTACAAATATTTTCAACATAATTTGGTGAGTTTTTATTCTGATTTTTTATATATAAAGTAAGGGAATTTCGATATTAGCAATGAACGGCAACTTTATTATTTCCCGAAAAAAAAATATTTTTATAGAATTAAATAAATAAGTAAATTCCGCACATAAAATAATCGAATTCGGAAAATTAACTTTTGAAACTGGGATGATACATTCAGTAAATTGAAATTACAATTAAAATACTCAGATATGTAATTTATAATACAATAATTAATTCAAAATATATTCTGAGTATTTTAATCGTTTGGAAAATTATTTTAGTTTTAGAAAAATATTGCGTACATTTTTTTTTTTTTTTAATTAAAACGTGAAAAAGTTGAAAGTTCGTGCATGAACTAAAAATAAATGCGCGCATGAAATAAATTTGCATTCGGTTGGAAATAATAGGTTTGTTTCTCTCGTTCTTTGGAAAATATTTATTTCAGAACGACGAGTTTTGCAGGAAACTATGCGAGTGCTTGAATATGTAATAATAGATAATAATCCAATGGATTAAAACGTCACGTTTTGCTTCTTGATAGTCGATTACGTTGTCGTTCATGATCTTGACACGTGTCGATTAAATAAACAGTGAGTCGTTATTACCAGAAGAGGTAGTGTTTTCCCTTTTTTTTTTGTTTTTCTTTTTTTTAATAGTAGAGGATGACTCTCGGCAATCAGTTGTTGTTGTTGTTATTATTACTATTATATTAATTACCCTAATCCGGGAATTGAAGGTCGGGAAAACTTTTTTTTTTTTGTCGATTCGTTACTCTCACGTATGTATTACTTTTCTGATCTTGAAATTATCTCTCCCTGATGCCAAGTTTTGTCGAGTGACGTGCCAAAGGAGATTTCGGAAAAGTGAATTTCACTGCTCGTTTATTTATTCTCGAGATGCACTCTCGCCCATGATTACTTGCGGTTTCTGAGAGGAATCTAACTGACCCCAACGCGAGAGCCAGGAAGATGGGCTTGGACCAATATTATGCGTCTGCTTCCTTCGGGCACTTCGCCATAGCGACGACGAAGAAGAACAAAATCTATTTTTAGCCACTCATCCCCGCGAAATTTTCCTTCTGCATATTTACTATTTAGTGCCGGCATTGTAATTTCTATGTACAAAGTTTGGGAAGAATTTTACCCAATAGGAGAACACTTTTCAATTTCTCATAATAAAGATGTTGTCTGCAGAAGTTGAATTTTTCCAACATAGAGAAAATCCTCCGAGTTTTTAAAGCTTGGATCTTTTTTTGTTTACTGCGAAGTTTTATTTCGTAATTTGTTATTTACGGATTTTTAATTATTCGTTAATTATAATTATTAGTTAATTAATAACTTGAGTAGAAAGATTGTCAAGGTGAAATTTTGTTCCAAAACGTCAGACAGAATTTTTATTCTAAACGAATCCTAATGCTTAAATATTGTGTTGGTTGTTCCTTATGTACATATCTAAATTAGCGGAAATAGAATTGAAATCTCGACAGTTAGCACGTGGGTTAGAAATTATTTTGTTTTATTATCAGAGTTGTGGGTGATTTTGTGAATAATATGTGATGAATTAAGCATGATCGAGCGATTCATTGAGGAAGGAGGTTTGATTGTTAAAAAGAAAAGGAAAAACGATAGTTGAGAGGCCAGATAGGTATGAAGGCGCCAACAACAAACACAAGTATATCACATCCGACCGGAATAAATCGAAAGAGCGGGTTGGTCATTCGAAAATAGAACGACCAACCACCGGTCATGTTGGAGTTAACGACTCATAAGAGATGTGTCGTTAATGTATCATTCTGTTATAAGTATTTTTAGACCTTATCAGGAATAACCTCAAGGACGTATTGCAAAATAGTTAATCGAACGTCGCACAACGATCGACGCACTTTTGCATATCGCCATAAAAATAATTTCATATCTTCTAATATTAATATTGAAGCGAGTAGCTGGCAAATGTGTGTGAGAGTTTAAAGAAACAAACAACTGTGGAATATTTTCTAATTCTTCAAATCCTTTTTTCTTTCTTTCTTCCTTCTAAAATTACAGACATGTATCTCGATCAGAAATCGCGTGTTTTGTTTCAATTTTTATCATCTGTCTGGTAGTAAGAATAATTTTATGCACACAAAGGTCTGAAAATTTTGTTCTGTTGCGCGTTCTTCATAAGAAAAAATTCTTCTTTTGCCATTGTACTTTTTAGATAAATAAAAATAATTCTCTAAAATTGCGAGTCAATGTAGTTTATCGGAAAGAAAAAAGTTTTGTACAATGATTATTCTAAAGAAGAGAGAGTTATTTTAAGAGGAGTCTGCTTTTAGACTGCAGGTGGTTCTCTGTTGAAGTGTATTGTTCTAATTTTGTAAATTTGGCTCTCAAGTAAAAGAGGCCAACCAATTTGTAGTTTGCGAAACTTCCACTATTGATTATTAACCCAAATATTTCATTTTAACAAATATAAACATTGTAACCGGGGGGCATGAATGTTTTTTTAGGAACATCGACTTTTCTTTGGTGATAGAAATGTTTTCTGTATGGTTAATTTTATAGGAAAAGTGCATAATATTTGACATAGTACTGAAAATTGGATTATGCTACTTTGAATTTGTTTTTCAGATTTTAAATTTTCGATTTTAATTGGCAATTTCGATTTGGCAATTTTTTTTGTATTTCCAAATAGAGAGGGTATTTTAAAAAATGTGATAATGCAGATTCTTGGCTTATTAATCATTGAAGTTGTCTCTGGCTGGTGAAAAATTGAATAGTCATGGATTAAAAATAGAATCGTGTATCTATATACTTTCGGTGTGGTTTATTGTCATGTGTGTGTATATTATGTATTCATTTTAACGAGAGGCAATTAAATGTTAAGAACTGCATGTGCACATTTATGATTATTTGCAGTCATGCGATATATTTTTCTGAAGAGTTTATATTGAAGGGTCTTTTTCAATCAATCGATATGTGACTTTTGCTTGAGGAAAATTAGGTCAAAAGAAAATTCATTGTTTTCCTCCGCATTTGAAAAATCCTCTCCGTTTGTCAATAAACTCCTTTTTCTTGATAGTTCAGGATCATTTTTTACTACCGTTTCGCAGGGATCACAGGTTTCATTCTATTCACATTTTTTTACCTATTTAAAATTTTGTCAGCACCTGTTGTAAAAGTTACATTATATTTTTTGTGTGTATAGTAAAATACTATACTTCAACAGCAAATAGTCAGTTACTAATATTTTTTTGTCACCTTTTCGGAAAATAATTCACCTTTTTCAACTATATATAAAAAAAATTTACTGGTGATTGCTGTCATTCAACATTTTTTTCACTAAACGTCAAATGTTTCTTCAATTTATTTCTAATTATTACTGAATGGAAAAATAAAATAAAGGTGTTAAATACTTCCTCTGAAAAAGGAAAATAATTTTTTGAAATGGTGATGTTAAAAATAGAGATGTTATATTTTTGAACTCGAATTATATTTTCTTCTTTTGAAAATAAACATGAGAATATAGTTTCTGTTATCGCATCTGGTCGGTAAACGTTTTTATATTATGAAAGAGCGTATAGTGTAATCACCTCTTTGTCCCTCCATCAGGACCAGAGTCCGTGTATTATGTATTTGTAGGTGTATATATATATATATGCATATGTGCAGAATTATAAAATTATTATATACGATTGGATCTTCCAATATGACATGTATTATGCTTCCGATTACACAACAACTTGCGCAATGGTTTTAGAATAAGGCAACGAGTGTATTTCCGCGACGATATAAATAAACCACTTGGTTATGCTCGCCATTATGCATGCGCACATATTTGCGCGCTTACGTTGCGTTAAATGCATTTTACCTGCACTTGCATCTCAAAGTTGTTGTATATATATAAACAATATATAGATGTACACGTGTGCAAGCTCCTTTATAAATATGGATATTGAGTCTGCATATACACTTCCTGTTGATTGTATTACTCACTATACTTGATCTTGTAACAACGCCGATTTGTTTGTTCATATATTATAATTTATGAGCTGTGAAAAATTTTTTTTCCCACTTTATACAAATAGCAGAAAGTTCATATATTCCGTTTATGATCCGATCCTTTTTGCGATATTGAATTCTTCAATTTCTTTTGTTCTTACTAAATTAATAGATCACTGTTATTAATTTTTCAATTTATTTATTTGTCTCGAGGGGAAAAAATTCATAATACAATATTTACAAAGTTAAAAACATTGTTTTTTTGAAAATCAAATGTTTCGACGTGTCCTTTTCAAGTGATTGAAAACATTTATCTTAATAGAAAATACACTCGGTATGTTTTCTTTTTAAATATAGGGATTTATTTTCATCAAGAGCAGGAAACGTTTTTGAAAAATTTTGAACATTTTTTTTGGATTTAGAAACATAAAAGTATGTTAAATTAATGTTATAATGCTTTTTTCCCTTATGTTTTGGATGAAAAATTAAATTTAGGAGAAAAATAATTTCATTTATTTGTAAAATATTGTTTTTGAAGAGAATTTGGATTTTCGTCATTAATAGTCATTAGACAATGTCACTAATTAATGTCAAGAGGGAGTTCGTATTCTTTTTCTGGAATGTGCAATTTAATTTTATTGTTTGTACCCCCTGATAAAGGAATTCACAAAAGTGACAAGGGAAAATTACATTTCGTCACGCGGTGCGACAGCAAAAAGTGAATTAGTGATGCTGTGTTTAACAAGTCCGGCAGGCATTTCCGGTAAAATGATTGTTTTTAATTTCATTTGCAACATTTTAATTCAATCTCTTCTGCTTCTCCGTCTTCTAGTTTAATAATGTTCTTTATAATTCAAATCTCTCATTCTCGAATTTCGTATAATTTGGAAATTTCTTCATTGTTTCATAACTTTTTCTATTTACAAAGTAAAACTAGAACTGACTGGAATTTCTGTCAATTTTTACTAAGTTTATATTCGGAGTAAACTTTACTACGTCCAATGTGAATTTTACTAATTTTATAAATAGTACATTTTAATCCGGAAATAGTAAAAATTGACAGAAATTCCAGACAGTTCCAGTTTTACTTTGTAAATATAGTAAAAGTTACTTTATATTTTTTCCTTGTAGTAAAAAATTTTAACTAATTTGAATTGGTGACAAAATTTTTGCTCTTGAATTAATTAAAATTTAGGAATAAATTAGTAAAGGCAAAATTTTGTCAGTATATTTATTACAGGGAAAAAATGAATAAAGTAATTTTTACTATTTGCAAAGTAAAACCTAAAATTTCTTAAATTTCTGGGCATTTCTTCTCTCAATTTTTACTATTTCCCAAGAAAATTTTACTATTTCCGAAGTAAATTTTACTAAAATTAATAAAATTAACTTTCGAACGTTGTAGGATTTACTCTGGAAATAGTAAAAATTGACAGAAATGCGCGCAGAAATTTCAGACAGTTCAGGTTTTAGTTTGTATTTTTACTTACCTTGTATTTTTTCTATCTAGTAAAATACTAATTCAGAAGCAAAAAGTTAGCCACTAATTAAAATTATAGTTGAAATTTTTACTAATTCTGATTTAAAGAGTAAAATTTATAATTATATATCAGAAATAGTTAGAAATGAGATTATAGCAGGGAATAATTTTAAAATCACTTAATTATAATTCGAATAAAAATTGATTAAAAATAATTTTAATTTGTGAAAAATGAGGGAAATGACAGCTAATCACCAGGTGTCTGCAGATAGGTATTTTCATTTGCGTTCCCCTTTTTTCCCCTTTATATATTTATATATATTGTATATAAAGAGAGTAAATCCTCCACCGTAAAGGGGTTAATTATAACTGTGAAAAGTAATTAAAGGCAACGACGCAGTGTGTTCGAATTGTGTGAAAATTGCTGGTTAAACCTGTTGGAGAAACTGTGCTTAACGAGGTGTTGTAAAGCCATAAAGTCATGCCTTAAATAGTCTCGTGTGTTATACTACACATACACTCCTTGATCATGAAGATATAAAAATTCCCGGAAGGGTTTTAAATATCCTTTAATAGATTCCTATTTTTCTCCTTTTTTTGTATAAATAACTTTTATACTAGATCTCATTTCTTGCATCTTTAAAAATTGTTTTTACTTTCAATTGAAAATTACCAATTACCAAGTTTACTTTATTGTAATTTATTTCTTGTTATTATTTATTTATTTTATATTATATTATCTGTTTCGAATTTGAAATAAGATACAAATAAAATATTATTAGTCATGACTCGATTGCAAGATTCTTTACTAACAGTTTGCAATTACGAAACATAATTGTTAGCCGTCAGATTTTATTCCGATTTTTTTTTTTTAATTTTGTGCTGAACTGATTCTATTCTCGTTTGCGATTGTTTACTTGAAAGGAAAATTAATTTTTATTTATTTCAAATTCTCAAAGGGAATCATTAAGATGGCATTAAGATTTGGTTTTTTTAAGAATAAAAATTTTTTTTAATATATGTTTCATTGAAAAATTGGGCTAATTTCTTGTTTTAATTGCTCGTAAATATTGAAGAGTGATGGAAATTTGTTATTATCGAACGTCATGTGCAATCGGTTGAAATTCATTTAGATTTTGTGAATTAATTGAGCGAAAAATTCGTTAAGCATCCGTTGTACGTGTATACTGGAAGTAAGCCAGAGTGAGACCACGTGGTCAACAGGTGTTTTGCCTCTAAGCTGTCGATTTTTCTCTCATCTCCCCATGAAATAATGAACCGTGATTCTTTCATTGAAATAATTAATAATCATATATATGTTAAAATTTTCCTTAATTTTACAATTTCTATTATAGTAATAATTTTGAAAGAAAAGGTGAAAAATCGCAAAAATAAATCTAAATAGTTCAAGTAGTTTATTAAAAATATAATAAGGAAAACTAACCATAAATTCATATTTTTATATAATTTTTATATCTAAAATGTCCTTTTGAAATTTCCGTTCTACTTTTTTTTTACTTTATTCTTTCTATTTTTCTTTATTATTATTTTTTCCTTATTTTTTTATTTTATTCTCCATTATTTCTATTTTCCTTCATTATAATTTATTTTCTATTTTTGCCCCTTTCTATTAATTTTTTATTGAATTTCAAATAATTTATTTTTTTATTTCGCTATAATATTGCGTGTTTGAATTATTATTTTTTGCAAATAATTGTAAAAAAAATCATATAAATAGTTAACATGTGGATATAATCTATATTCTCTCTCTCTCTCTAAATGAATGAATTAAATTCTGAAAATTTACCTTTTCGTGGCTGTATATTTAACCGCACACAATGCACTGAAACACGGGATCTATTTTTAAATTGAGTTTACGAGCTTCGTTGGTGTAGGGTGAGTTGTATATGAAAGGTGGCGGGGATGAGGGGGTGGGAGTGATGAAGGGTTGTATGTAACGGACATCGCATATATATATATATATAGGTATATAAATCGCTAAGAGAATTCGATCGATAATATGGCCTTCGAGACGCGATCAGTGTGCGGTTAAAAAACTAAACACGTGGGGGTAAAATATAACCCACACTCGATTCTTAATTCACGTGATCAACTTCTTTTTTTTTCATCTTTCTTTTTTTAAAACATTTCCATGTCAATATTTTTTACATTATCGCAATTCTGTTTCGTTTTTGTTAAGATATTTTGCTAAATAATTTCCTGTCGAACAGCAAAAGAAGAAAAAAGATGGAAATAGAAAATCGATTTTTAATTTTGTTTCCCTATTTTCTATATTTGGTATGCATAAACTATGGACTTTAAATTGTTTATTAATTTTAGATGCATTATTTTTATTTTTTTATTTTATCATGAAGTAATTTTTATGTTAATAATTAATATTATATGGCATTAAATTCTCAGGAAATGTAGACGATTTTTTTTACCATTCTCGCAATAATTCAAGGCTTTGTGTAATTTAGAAAAAAAGGAATTTTTGAAATAAAATTATACACTGTAAAAAATTATAAAACTTTTACCTATTGACAAATAAGTAAAACCTAAACTGTCTGGAATTTCTGCACGCATTTCTGTCAATTTTTACGATTTCCAGAGTAAATCCTACAACGTTCGAAAGTTAATTTTATTAATTTTAGTAAAATTTACTTCGAAGATAGTAAAAATTGATAAAAAAATTCGGTTATTTATATATATATAAAGTATATAGTGGGAAATATTTCTCTCGGCGCTAAATAATTGCACTTTAATGAAATTCAGGATTGACATTAAACACGTGTAGTTGGAATTTCCGAATAATAAATCGCAGAAGCAATCACTAACCCTCGAGGTTTCGTGTGTAGTGTTCCCATAGCAGCATTGACCGCTTCTATTTATACAATGCCCTGTTGCCTCCCTCAGTTACATTCCATCCCCCTCTCCAATATTCATCATCCCTACTTTATTCGCTTGTAATATATAATTTAAAAATCTTTTTCTGTCTCACCGTTAATTTCAAATAAATAATTAATACCATCTGGTATATACTTAATGTATAACCAACACTGAAAAAAAAATTTGTTTGATTCAAATAATCGTTCACTTGTCTAATATATGAAATAAAATGTGATTGAATCAATAATTTCTATATTTAAATCAAATATACCATTTAATTGACTCAAATGGTATAATTAATTAACTTAAATAAAATTTATTTGATAAATATTTATTTTTGATATAATAGTCAAGTAATCCATTATACTTGAATCAAATGAATTTTTTTTCTAGAGCGTGTAACATTTTTTCTCTCCATTTTTTGAACGTATATCAAAATAATGTTTGATGAAAATTATATTAAAAATTAAATTTACAATTAAAAGTTGTAGAATTTTCTACTATAGAATTTTGTTGTTTTTTAATGCTATTTTCTTGGTGGAAAATGTAAAATAGGGGTAGGTATTACATTATTGGCACTTGTGTTCACACCTCGCGTACTTGTTGGAAGTTTCATCATTGGTAACGCCCACTTGGTGCACTTTCCACCCACCTACTTTACCCTTTCATCCCCCTCGTCTATACTGCCACATGGAGTCTCCATGCAGTCCTACTCGAGAGACACTTTCATGATTCGTTAATATTAATAGCATTTCGAAGAGAATTTCTCAAAGTGTCTAGGGAAGGTTCATTTATTCATGACTATTTATCAAGATCATTTGTAGGAAACACGAAAATACGTAATATTTCATTGTTTTCTCTTGCTTTTATTCACATACAGTTTTATATATTGTTATGTATGTTTACTTTCTAGAAATTATATTCTTTATTCGAATTTTTTTACTTTTTCACTCTCTGAGTATTAATTTCGAATATTTCCTACTTGCTGTTAACTAAATGACGTTTATTTATTTATTACATTTGCTAAATAAATAAATTTTATTTATTTTTACTATGATATGAAATTCACTGTAGTTGTAAATTGATTTCTTACATTTGTATATAATATTATATTGGTAGAAATTTATAGAGATGTGCGCGTCTTACCGAAAATGAACTTTTCCACTTATGGCGCACCGTCAGTAGAAACAGTCAATATTTGTCCCACACAGGGGAAACGGAACTTAACATGGAAAATTGATACTCTTTTTAAAATATTTATTTTTAATCAACTTTATTTACATCTTTTTTGTTTATTTATTTATTTTTATTTACAATATTTTTTTATCAATTTTTTAAAAATTTAATT
>JUFY01021982.1:5487-20886 GCA_001855655.1 Leptopilina clavipes | reverse complement strand
ATTATAAAAGTGTTTAGAATTATTTATATATATTTGTTCATGTGAATTTAAAAACAAAAAGTATTTTTCTATTTCGAGGTCAATTAATTTAATTATTAATTAAAATTATTAATTTAATTTATTTAATTTATAAATTTCATAAATGTCATAAATTTCATAAATTTAAAAACTTAAAAACTTAACATAAATATAAATTTCAAATTTACAAATATTTTATTTTTATAAAAATTTAAGTTGAAATTTACTTTCAAAATGCAATTAATTTCAGTCGTAATTTAAAATAACACTTTCGGATAAAATAACACATTAATTAGTGCAAATATTAATTTAATGATATTAATAAACTGATTTTATTAGTAAAGTGAATTAAAATTAGTAATTAATTAATTAGTAAATTGAATTTAAATTACTAATTAATTAATAAATTAGTAAATTGAATTACAATTAGTAATTAATTAATTAATTAGTAATTTAAATTTATTAGTAAATTTAATTTATTACTAAATTTATTAGTAAATTAATTTTTTAAATAAAAAAAAAATTAGTTAATATTTTTACTAATTCAGATTAAGAGACTAAGTTTAATCTTTAAGTGCTTTAAGCTTTTAGTGTTTCATACTGCTTTTATTTTATTAAACTTTTTTCCATCATTACACTTAAGTATGTAGGTACATGAAAACAATATAATAGTCTGCGGGAAAAAAGGGAATAGAAATAAAAGTTGAAAATTGAATATAAGTTTCCCTTCTCTATAATATATATATATATATATAATAAATGACTATCACAATGGTAAATATGCCAAGAAACTTGGCCTTAGTGCGAAATTTACTTTTGATGTATGTGTGGAAAAAAAATTTATATATATATATACATGAGAAAAATTGAATCAAGTCGGCCAACTTTCCTTTCAGAAAATTCACTCGTCATTTTTCTTTCCAATTTTAACGACAAAATGTCGACAAACATCACTTTTTCATATAGAAAACTGGGGCATTTCTTCCGCATAGCCACTGCGGACTTGAGAGGAAATTCATTTCTCGATAAACCTAAAGTTTTCATTTGAGATTTATTCCCTCGGATTTATAAATGACAAAGGGGATTTTTTCTTTATTAGAACATGGTTAATTTGACATGAAAAAAAAATCGGGTTCTTTTAGAAATTCTATATCGTAGTTGAAATAAAAATTGTAAATTGAATAAAAATTCTACAGCAGGATTTGGAAAATTCTGTTATACTTTGATAATTAATATTTTTATTATATTTTTATTATAAATTTTTTATAAAAAATAAGAAAATATTTATAATTCACTGAAAAAAATTTGATTTGTTTCAAATAGAGAAATTACTATTCACACAGATTATTTGATTTAAATGCAACAATTTTTTTTCCAAGTAAATATTTGTTTGATTAGACAAGTAATTAGTTATTTGAATCAAATATATTTTTTCAGTGTAAATATGTATAATAAAAGTTATTAATTATACAAAAAATTGTAAAAATATCAGGTGGGAATGAAATTTGAAAACGAATTTTTGACATTTCGGAGTACTCTGTGTGTACTGAGGGGTTGAAAGGAAAATCTATATAGCTCAATTCTATTCAAGTCTTTAGTTTGGTTGTGTGCCAATTCTATTTTCTCAGGCGAAGGCGGGACCGCATTTGACCGCACTAATTTCGTTACGTATAGTCGTTATATATTATACGAAGGTGGGTGGAAAAAAGCGAATTGCAAAAAAAGATATATTTTTTATGTCTCTCAATATCCTCGTGGCCTTCGTCTTTCATTCAAGACCATGTGAGAATATTGTCCTTTCTTACTATATATTATTAAATTCTTTTTCAGTTTACTTCCGTTTTATATTTTATTGATTCGCTCTTGAAATTTTTCCCCAATTACATTTTCCACATGGAAATTTTTTTAATTATATATATATATATATATATATTAATTTATTTATTAATTTATTTATGTATTTTTGAATAGAAGGCAAAATTTTGTTCTTTATTTTGTAAATCGGTCCATTCAAAGTCTTTGCAATTTTATATTATATCATATTTATTTCATAGAGCGTTATGAACTCTTTTCAACTGTTAAAACGTAAATCTTGTTTTAAAGGAAAATGATAAATCGGGAAGTTTATAACTTAGTTATGACTAAATTATAACTGCCTCTTCTTAAAGGATTAACGAGTGATGAATTCCCGGCGACTCGTGTCAGAAATCTTATAGGAATAGAAATTAAATTTTCTGGGAAACTTTATATACTGATGAACTCAAATTTATGTCTGAGAGAATTTAACATTTCTTATCTCATTTTTTTTTTTCATAGAATTCACTCAATGAAAATTTTATTCGAATCAAATAAATTTTATTTCGAAAATATAAGAAATGTTACAAAGATGTGAAAATTTTCTTTGTCTTTCGATTCAGCGAAGATTTTTTTTTCAAGAAGAAAAGTTTTTCTAAAATATTTTATTCACTCTCTGAATCTGAATTAGTAAAAATTTTTAATAATGTGAATTAGTGACTTACTTTTTGCTTTTGAATTAGTTAAAATTTATTAATAAATTAGTAGGGAAAATTTTTTTTGTTACTTATTTATTAGTAAAATTTAACTAATAACAATTTGCATTAAAATAAAATTTTTTATTTCTTGAATATTTCTTCGCTGCATTTATTTCGATGATTTACTTTTTGCTGTATATTGGATTTTGAAAAGAGATTAGATTTTGTTATTATTATTATTAAATGAGAGACGAAATAATTATAAATTAAAATTATCTTTTGGCACAAAACGACATCAAGTTCTTCTGAATTGTCATATATGCAATGCCAAATAATATGCTTGACTGACGTTTGACATCTCTCTTGTCTTTGATTAATTTACATTTCCAAATAGCTAAACTTAAATTTCATTACTCTTGCAAATGATGCATCAATTAAAAATAACTAATTATTATTATTATCATTAACTTTTTAAATAAATAGATTCACGAGCAAAAATGAATAAAACTTCACGTCGCTCATCCTTTATATTTACATTTAAAATCGATATCTAAAAGTTGGAATTTAAAATTTCGTCTCGACATCGTGTTGAATATAGAAATAGATTTCCATTAAATTAAAATTCCAGATGAATTGAAATTTAAAAGATAAATTCGTCAGAAAATGTCTAGTGGAATATCGGAGTAACCACAAGTCATGGAAATATCACAGGAAAAAAATTTTTTTCCATCAGGGAAATTTTTTGAAATTGAATGAAATATGTTTTTTTTTTTTCTGTTCAATTTCTATTAAATTCTATAGAAAAAGCGGTGAATTTTAAATAAAACTTTTCTCCGGAAAATTGTTAGGGAAATTTTGAAATTGATTTTTATGGCAACCGGGAATATTCAGTTGAAATATTATACTATTTTGGGCATGGAAATTAAAATTTCTTTTTTTATCAAACTTGAGTAAAAAGAATTGGAACTACTAAAACAAATGGTAATATTTTACTAAAAAAATTAGTGGGAATTATTGCTAATATGTAAATTAATGGTTCACTTTTCACATTAGTAAGAATTTCCACTAACTTTTAGTAATTTTCTTGTAATTTACTAATTTTGCACTAAAACTTTATTAAAAAAAAATTAGAATGACTAAAACAAATAGTAATGTTTAACTAAAAAAATAGTGGCACACTTTTCACTAATTCGGATTTTAGAGATAATTTATAAAATCACTATTCGAAGAAAATAACAGTTCTATGTTTCGTATTCCTATTGAGATTGTCAAGCATCTTTTTGTCCTAAACTCTCTTTATATGGGAAACGTCAAAAACTCGTCTGGTTTGTTGATAATGTGGATTATACACACATGCACAATTGCGGAACGGTATTTTTTTCAAATCCCATGAGAGGTCCCGCGAGAGATTCAATGTGAATTCTCATAAATAACGCATTTTGTTGACTTTTTCCTTTGTCTTTATTCCTCTGGCCACGTGTCGTTTTTCGCCCTTTTTCTTCTTCTTCTTCTTCTTCTTCTTCTTCATCATCATCATTATCATCATCATCATCATCCTGTAATATCAGAGGTGGATAGAAACAGATTCGACGTTCAATAGCGAGAAAGAGAGAAAAAGAGGAGATTCTATTTTTAGACGGTAGGTTTTCGTGGGTGGGAGCAGTTAAAGCCGCAGGTCCGCGGAGAGTGGTAAAGGGGCAAAGAGGAAAGTAGGAATTGAAGGAGTGAGGAAGGAGGGACGAAGCACCGCGGTTAAAAATAGTCCTACCCACCACCCTGTAGAATTTCTAGGGTGACCTTTGCGTGGACCCACGACAGTCTCATCACACATCTCATATATACTATTAGGCTAGGTTATTCATTTCCAAGACATTTCGCTATTAATTTTGTCACCAAATTTACCACTTTTTCTATAGACAATTTAATGGAAATTATAAACATAATTTAAATACAAGAGATTTATTTCATTAAATTTATTAGGTGGAACTTTTTACTCTCTGAATCTGAGTTCGTATTTGAACTGATTTGAATTAGTAACTGAATTTTTTATTTTAAATTAGTTCAAATTTAACTAATAAATTAGTAAAAAAATTGTTTTTAATTGACTAATAAATTTACTAATTAATTTACTAATTAATTTACTAATAAATTTACTAATTAATTCACTAATAAATTTACTAAAAAATTTACTAATTAATTCACTACTAAATTAACTAATAAATTTACTAATAAATTTACTAATTAATTCACTAATAAATTCACTAATAAATTTAAAAATAAATTTACTAATAAATTTACTAATAAATTTACTAATTAATTTACTAATTAATTCACTTATAAATTCACTAATAAATTTACTAATTAATTTACTAATTAATTCACTTATAAATTTACTAATAAATTTACTAATTAATTCACTAATAAATTTACTAATAAATTTACTAATCAATTAATCACTAATTTAATATACTAAAAAATTAGTAAAAAAAATTTCGACTAATTTATTAGTAAAATTGAACTAATTTAAAAGCAAAAAGTCAGTCACTAATTAAAATTAGTTAAAATTTTTGCTAATTCAGATTTAAAGATGAGTTTTTTTTTTGCCATAAATTCCAATTCACAGACGAATGAAAATAAAAATAAAATAATATATTTAAATTTATTGTAGAAAATTTGATTTAAAGTTGAGTTAAAATTTTGCCTCTCGTTAAAAAACCACTTGTCGGCTTTTATCCATCTTTTATAAAACAGCAAAAAAAAAAGAAACACTTCTTAATTTAGAAAAAAGCAGATTCTTGAGTACAGGAGGAAGATTCGCGTTCAGTGTAATTTCGACAGTGATACACGGGTACAAAAATAGTGCTGGTACGTTCGAAAATATCGGTGCTAAAAATACAGGTAAAAATAAACGTCCGCACGTGTAAAAACACGCATTAATATTCTCCGCTGGTCCGACCCAATGTTTCTACGCCACCATCATCGCGTTTAGGATAGAGAGAAGCTTAAGACAGCGCATCAAAGAGGAAAAAAGACAAAGAGAAAGCGAGAGAGAGAGAGAGAGAAATATATATCTCACGAGTTAAAAAAATACGTAAATCTACTATAAATTTACATCCAAACATTAATTTTTTTCGTCACTCGCAATTGTCTAAACACATAAGTTTTTTGTCATAACAGAAGAAAATATCTCTCAAAATTACTGAAAAATTTCCAACAAAAATTCTTTTTTATTTTTCACGATTTTATTTTCTTTTAATAATTTGACTTTTTTTCAATAGGAGATTTATTTTCGCAAAAAGGGTCAAAACATTAATGTTTGATTATAATTTTTTATTCTGTGCTTTTGTTTATGCTTAAATTTCTATTTTTATAATTTTTAACCTAATTATCGACACCTGGATAATTATTTATTTTTTTTCGATTAAATTATGAAATTCACAGTGGAAAAGGTCATTTTCGATCGCAGACATTATGCGAGTCTCCTGACAACGACTTTTTTTTTTTTGTAAAAAAAATCGTAATTGTTAAGTATATATATACATCATATATATTTATTAGTTAACGTGAATAAATAATATTGTGATTTATTATTCTTTCGGGATAAAATTAAAATTTCAGGACATTTTTTTTCTCTCTCTTTATACAATTATACAATTCATAGACGGGATGAAATATAATAATTTTTTCATGAGAATCCGTCTGCATTGCTATTGGAAAATTCAAATGTATCGCAGAAATATTGAGTTAGGACATTTGAAATTCAACTTGACGTTCTTCGATTCAATGTAAAAATAGTATAAGCTGACCCGAATGTACAGTGCTTTATCGATTTTACCTATAATTTGTTCGCGTGACTGTCACACCATGGCGTATCCTTTTATCCAATGGCAGAATCGCACAAAAATTCTCCTCGATTTTTTTTAATGATATAAAATTAGATATAAAAATTCCTTAACGAAAAAAAAATTAGGAATTTTGATAGTTTTTTGCTTTCCGAAATCACTTTTAATTTAATAATAATATTTTTAGAATGGATCGAATTTTCAAAGGACAGATGAGTTCTTTCCCTTTTACCCGAAATAGAATTTAAAGAAATTTATTATTGTTATTAATTTATTTAAATGAATTGGATACGACAAATATTTTACATTATGTAAATTAATAAGACAAAACATAATTATTAATAATTATGACAAAGAGAATTTTTATTTCAATGGGGGAAGGATTAATTTCTTTGTTCATTTATTTTTATTTTTATTATTATTATTAATTATTAATTTATTTAAACGAATTGAAAAGGACAAATATTTTTGTATAGAAATTAATAAGATTGAAGAAGTATATAGATAATAATGACAAAGGAGAAAGAATTTTTATTTCAAATAAGGGGAAAGGATTAATTTCTTTGTTTATTTATTGTTGGGGTTGGCTCACCCCTTTATTTCCCCAATACTTATAAGTGTTGGTATAATTTGAGATAAGAATAAAGATTCATGAGAGAATTTCTTCCCAGTAGGAAGTGAACACGATCAATATGGAGTCCCGAAATAAAAAGAATATATCTCATCTTAAAAGAAGGGAAAGCTTAAAATGAAACACACTGAATAAATTAACAATATTATTATTTTTGGCTTTTCCACTTGTCCAATGTGATTGCATTCTCGTAATATTATAAATTATTAACGGGGAAAATTTTAAATTCTTTCTTTTCTTAAATAATTCCTCCTCCTTCATTTTTGAAATAATAATATATGATGAAACAAAATTATGCAATATAGAATTTTTGAGGCAAAATCTCAATTGATTCATTTAATTTCTATATATATTCAGTTGTTTTATGTACAGGAAAAATTATTCTATTTTCGAAAAAATATATAATAATATATAATTATTATGATAATGTTAATATTTTCTTTTTTCACATGATTCCGGAATATCTGACAAGTGGATTAATTGATTTAACGGATATAGTGTGGTAAATTTCTAAGTAATACTTGTTCTATTCTAAGAGCAATTTCGCGTATGCCATCCGACGTGTTCTCTCGTCGACGTTAAAGAAGAAGGCGAAAAAAAACGAAAATAATAAAGAAATAAAAAAAAACGAAAGTGCCTTGGCGCCAAGTTTCAGGCGCCATCGTTTTCTTTCGCACGAAACTGCCAATAATTGTCGAAATTTTGACAAAAACATTTTTTCTTTTTCAAATAAATTTCAATTTGCATTTATTTTATTTTATTATTATTATTATTTTTTTTCTTTTTGATTAAATAAACGACGTGTAAGAGAAAAAGGAAAAATCATCTTTTTATAGTTTTATTACAAATTGATTCAATATTTTCTGAACTGAGTCAGAATTTTGAATAATAAACATGCCACTTCCTGGGTTAGAAAAAAAAAAGTTTATAACCACTATGTAAATCAGTGAATTCCTGTCTTGAAAAAAAAAAATATTCCAAGAACGATAAATGAATATACTTTGATGTTATAAATATACTATATGGAGGAAATCGTAAAACAAAAATGGATGCTTTCGACTTAAAATACATTTTACACGTTTTAATATCTTTTATCATATCTAGGAACGAACAAATTTTCCTCAAGAATTATTTGACGTAAATGGCTTTCCACCCCCCTTCAAAACAAACAATTGTTTCATTAATTGAATCTTTTTTGATAAATATTCGATTATTATTACCAACAGTTATTAATTATTCCATTAATTTACTCTCAATAAATATTAGATTGTCTACATAATTATTATTAATAGAAAATTACATTATTATTATTATTATTATTAATATTATTATTATTATTATTTATTATTATTTATTATTATTATTTATTATTATTTATTATTATTATTATTATTATTATTATTATTATTATTATTTATTATTATTATTATTATTTATTATTATTATTATTATCATCTTTGCGCAATTAATAGTCAATTAATTTATTATTATTATTATTATTATTATTGCAATTAATGTTACAATAAATAATAATAGCCTTATTAATAGTAGTAACTACTAATAATATTAATTTTCGTAATCGCAAATTAAATAATTAATAATAATTTCATTTATACTTCTTTTTTTTGTTTGAAAAAATAAAATTCAACAGATAGATAATTATTTTTTTTCTTCTTCTTTTGTTTCAGGTGAGTTCGTGTAATTGCATTGAACTTTATGTTTTTTTATTATGAAGATAATCAAGATGGCTGGCTGGCAGTAGAAAACAAGTAGGTAGTTATAAATCTAAAAATATCGCCAATACATCATATCGAGCGGTTTCCTATAAATAGGCATAGGGGTGTAACACTATGTAAACTCAGTGCACTTGAGAGACCAAATTGCACTTATGTTCACTCGTCCTCGAGCGTTCCTGTCGCTAAATTGTGCATTCATTTTTAACGTTGTGAATGGCACCTATTTAGAATTTAAAGCCAAGAGAGAGAAAATTGCGGTAAACAAATAGTTTCTATTTTTATCACGAGACGGAAGGGGAACCCACGTAAAAATAAATTCCAAGGTTAAATTCGCCTCATCTAGGTTACCACCTTCGGTTTAAACAATTCGTAATATAGCAAAAAAAAAACAACAACTTAATTACAAAATATTGAAAGTTTTCTTGTTGTATATCACTCTTTTAACAAGAAAACTTTTTTTAGTTTTTCAACGATTTCTTATTTGATTCTTTATATTATATTTTTTCTATACATGATTCAAAAGATTTACAAAAATTACCGACAGCAATAAAAAGCAAAAACGTAAATTATATAAACATTTTGAAGTTTTATAATTTTAGTTTTCAATATATTACGCAAAATTATTATATAATAAAATTTTATTTCGAAGAAGAAAAAAATTACTTCCTAAACATTTTTCTACTTAAAATTGTTTAAGAAGTTTCAATTTTTTCTTCACAATTTAGATCAGAATTTTATTTTTTGTAAATAGTCTTTTGTTTTGGAATATTTTTGATTTTGTAACTAATAATCCGGATGTAGTCGTAAACGGGTCATAGGCTTTTTTTATCAGATCTCTGATGCAATTAAAAATTATGTATATTATGTTTTTTATCTTTAAAAATTGTTCGATAATTCGTTTCACTAGCTTCTTATTTTTAAATATTTTTTTATGGTTTTCCGAATACAAAGTTGACTTTAGAGTTTATATTTTGAAAGAACTTCTAACGTTTATCAATGCATTTTATCTTTTTTATCATTTATTGCTTTTTTTCTATACGGTTCTCTATATTAAAAGTGAATCTTAAAAAAAGTGTCTTTTTTCAGAACTTGCACGTGAAGAATTTTTTTCTCGTTGAGACTTTTTATTTGTGCAAAAATTCTTTTTCCGTGATGGCTATTTTTATTCTTGTATTATTAAATCTGCATTGATCGTTGGGGTAATACTAACTTGGTAAAAAAGTGTTTGAGGGGAGAGGGTCAGTGCGTGACCTTATGATTATTTCTGGACTCTTGATGCTTTGACGATTTCATAAAAGAAACAATTTAAAAAAAAAATAATTTTTAGTAACTTTTTTTCTATTTTTTGTATATAGAAGAGTAATAATTTTTTTTAGCTTACGTCGTAAATTTTATATTTTAATTTTATTGATCTACGAATCTATTTTGTAGCAGGTAAATTTAATGGCATTTTAAAAAGATTAAAATGTTTCGTAACAAATTATTTAGATAATCAGAATTGAAATTAATTATTTCACTGTCTGTGCGATTTTTAAATTTTTAAATTGTTCGATTAAATTAACGTTGATAAATTTTGTAACAATTTAGTAAATTAAAAAATTAATACAATCAGTTGGGATTTAATTTTTGAAATATTCTCATAATTATGGATATTGTTTCGTTTCGTATTTGTTAATTATTTATACTTTTTTTTGAATTATTTTATTGTTATTCAATTTGTTGTCGCATGTGTAAAAAAAACAGAAAGGGAAGAGACAAGATCGAAAAAAAATTCGAATGTAATAAACAAAAAGGGAAGTGAAAAAAAAGAGAAACATTTCCGGAATTACGCTGCGGTGAATTCGATTCACCTGGCGATGTACTTTTTCTGATAACATAAATCAAAAGATAGAATGAAAAAAAATACTTTTTGATAATACATACATACATACACATTTCGTACTATTTTCGCTCTCTTTCAAAAATAAGGTTAAACAATTGGTTTAATCGTTAAAAAAATATTATTGACCGACATCCTAATTAGATAATTCTATTTGAGGTGCAATAACGAATATTATTTTTCTCACTTGACCTCTGCGATATTCTTAGAATATACTTTATCAGTTTTAAATAATCTTGGTGCGCGATATGACCATGTTCCATATTCCTTATTCCATTAACAATTAGATCAATTTTTTTATGATAAAATATATGTAGGATGTAATATCTTAAAATGGATGAAAAAGAAATTTTTTTTAAATTCGCAAAATTAACTTTTTTTTTCACATTTTAAAAATATATTTTTTTTGGGAGCGAATCATTATTTATTAAAAATAAAAATAGAATTTCAATTGTTTTTTTTTGTCAGAGAATAATTGAGAGGGAAAAAAAACCGAAAGAAATAAATTTTAACTGCCAGCGCGTGCAAAAGCAATATTGAATAATTAAGAGTTTAAAAATAAATTATAATTGCAAATGTATTATAACTATAGAGACACGTAAATGGCATTTTAAAATTACCTACATTTTCGTTGAAAGTTTATTATGTTGCGTTTTATTTTTCTGAGATAAGTAATCGAACTAACAAAACAAATGCGGTCTCGCGATGAAAGAAAATTGCCCACATTAATATACATATTGCGATATGTATTCTATTTTTAATTTTATCAAACCCTATTAGTGTGACGTTTTTTTTCTTCTTTTTTTTCCTGTACAATGCAATTATACCTTTTAATTCTTTAAATAATAACTGATTAAAATTTTTAATACATATAAAAAAATGCAAAATTGTTTTCAATTTAGAGAACGAATTTATTTTATTTTTGATGGATATATTCGTTATATAGAGATGAATATGCGGATGTTTATTATTATTTTTAATTTATAGAAACGTGCACAGATTATTATGCAAGTCTGTGTGTGTGTGCGCAAAATGAGCGACAATTCCAAGTTTAAAAATAGAATTTTCCCGACTGAAAATAAATCGTGACTCTTAAATACAGGGAAATCCGGAATATTTTCGATTTATTAAATGAGAGAAAAAAAACGTTTTTTTTTTGGAATTGTTCCCAGTCCTGGCAGGTAAATGCGCCACAAAATTTTGATATTTCATAAAAGTTTCCTAAGTGAATTTTGCTTTTCTGAATTAATTTCGTTTTTATTCGCGTATATAAAATTCGTTGACAGATTTTCCCCCCTTCCTTTGGAACATATATTCATATTATTTAATTTTCTCATAATTTATATTAACTTGACATCTTTTTTCCTTTCCCCCCTTACAGCTTCATTATTTGAGCCAAAAGCAACAAAATGATTTGCCAAATTTGACGAAAATAATGTCTATATAGGAAATACAATTTTATTAAATCAAGAATAAGGAAATTGTGATTATTTTTTTTAATAAAATTTTTTCTTTTTTCGCCATTTTACTAATTTAGATTAGTAAGATTTTTTTTTAATTTTGCTATTTTACTTGTTTAAATTAGTAAGAATTTTTTTAAATATTTCTATTTTACTAAATTAAATTAGTAATATTTCCAAATATTTCGCTATTTTACCATTTTACTAATTTACAATAGTAAGAATTTTCTAAAAATTTGATTAGCAAATTTTTTAGTAATTTAGATTAGTAAGAATTTAAATTTTTTTTGCTATTTTACTAATAATTAAAATAGTAAGAAGTTTCTAAAATTTCGCTACTCTGTTGTCCAAAGCAAAAGACTAGTAAGTCGCATTTGCCATAAGGGCGAGCGTCCCTTAGCTTTGTTATTCGACTTTCGCTCTTATGGCAAATGCGACTTACTAGGTTTTTACTTTGGACAGTAGTACTTTACTATTTTACTAATTTAAATCAGTAAGAATTTTATACAATTTCGCAATTTTACTACTTTAAATCACTAAGAATTTTCTAAAATTTTGCTATTTTATTATTTTACTAAAGTAAATTAGTAAGAATTTTCTATAGTTTTGCTATTTTACTACTTTACTACTTTAAAATAGTAAGAATTTTCTAAAATGTTTACATTATTGAATATATATTTTTTTCAATTAAAGTTTGATTAAAATATTCAAAGTTATTAGAAATTTTGATTAATTTGAATTACTAGACAACTTTATAGATTTAGAGCAAAAAAAAAAAAAAGAAAAAAAATGCCACAAAAACTAGCTTTTAAGGGCAATAATAGTTGTCTTTGTTTCTGTTTTCTTTCTCTAAACACGACTATATTCTATCCGTGAAATGATCGTGGGAGCGGGAATGGTAGCACAACAATACCACGTTGCTAAAAATAGAAAAGACGCTTGTTTCAAGGATAATCCGTTAGGAGGCGATAGCGTCGTATGGTACAGAATAGAGGGGTTTGGGGGAGGGGGAATGAGAAATTGGTGGCGCGAAAGTCTGGAGGGACGCGAATATGCAGTTCTCGTTCTTCTCTCGTTGCGATAAGATATATATGTATATACATATATATACATATATATATGTTTTGTGTCTTATCTTTGATATATAGATACATATATTTTTTTATTTACAAAATCTCGCGTTTGTCGCTTCCTCGATTAGTGCAGCACTATTTTTTTGTGTGTTTTCTTGGTGCGCAGTTTAAAGAGAAAAGCGATTTTTCCAATTATTTGAACACAAGTGTTTTGTTTTTCTTTTTCGATGTATATGTATATTGTTGACAGTTTCGATGAATCAAGTGTTAAGGAAAAAAAATATTCTGGAATTTTTTGAATCACTCTCGAGGTAATTGTTTTATAATTTTGAATATATAAAATTCTATTTTTGTCCTTTTTAAATTTATACTCATTGGCGGGGATTTGAATTTCATTTGGAGAGTAAATATTTTTTTTAACAGACATTTTTTTGGGTTGTTGGAGAAGGGGTAAAATTGTAATTGGTGGAATATTGAAATTTGTGGGGGGAGGGGGGGAATTTTTTTTTAAGGGCAATTGGAGAACGACGCTTTGAAAGGCAATGGCGGCCATTTGTTTTTGCACGACGCGCTTCTGCCACTATGCGAATTCCTCGGCGATCTTTAGCCGATATCCTTTTTCGCGATTCGTTGAAAGACTCTAGATTCATTCTACTCGAGTTTATAGTGAAGAGGTCGTCGCACCACTTCCGCTTTATCGACTTTGACTTAAGGCTGTATGGCAAAAAAAAAAAAGAAAAAAAAGAGAATATACTATATCCGAAATGGAATTGTCGCGAACACCTGTTGTACGGATAGATTATGCCTTGGAGCAAATCTATAGCAAGTCTTCGTTTTGTGTTTTAATATTTGCGCTGGCCCTTTAATCGACAGATTTTTCTTCACTAGAGAAGAATTTTTTGTTTTCAAATCCGTTATGTTTGTTGATTCATTACTGCGACTCTTCTTTTTCTTCTTCTTCTCCTTCTTATGTAATTTTTAGTTTTCTGTTCTTTTTGTAAGAACATTTTTCATGTTTCCTAGAGAATTATTTGATGTGTTTGGAAATTTTGAAGCTTGGAAATATTTTCGTAATGTACTGAAAGAAATGTTTTCTAAAAAGAACAATTATGGTTGAGAATTCGCTTTGAAAGATGGCATAGTAAATAGAGGTTATGTTTGTGCGCATGGCTGCGCACTAATATGCGCAGAGTAATTGTATGGCTGAAATAACAAAACGGTATGGCAGTAATTAAAGGGGAATAAAATTTTGCACTGAAAGAAAATTTTCTTCATTTCAGTAAAATTATTTATTTTTAAGTAACAGTTATAAACATTTGATCTGTCACTACCATAATTCTGGTACCATAATTATTATTTATTTTTAAATGACACTTATTAATAATTTTACTGAAATGATGAAAATTTTTTTTCAGTGCAAAATTTTATTAAAATTATTTTCCGTTGTTTTAGATTTATTATGCAAATATAAAATTTGGTTATCAAAATTGCTAATAATTGTTAATTGTCAAATTAAGTAAATAATTACTAGTAGTAACTAATTGGTAATTGCAAAATTAAGTAAATAATTACTAGTAACGACTAATTGGTAATTAGTCATAATTAGTTGATAGTTAAATAGATAAATAGTTATAGTTAATTAATAGTTAAGTAGGTAAATAGTTGATTATCTTAGTTAATGAATTAAATAAATAAACAGTTAATTAGCTAAGTTAATGAATAGTTTAATGAAATTTTACAGAAGAATTCTAATGATGCGAAAAGATAATATTTGAGAATAATGTGATGTCTTTCCAATAAAGGGTTCTACTACTTAAATGACAGGTTCTGTCTGACGCAAACGGCGCGATGCTGTCACTTGTTATCGAAACAAATTATTCACTTTATCTCCGCTTCAGTCAAAAAAATATAGTTGAATACATGTATTTAGTTCTCAGTATTTTACATTAATCGATTTATTCTGTTTTTTTTCTATTTTTAAATATATATTTCAGTTTTGTAAATATTAAAATACAGTCACATTTATTTTAATTGCTTTCTATATTAGTTTGATTTTCTTTTATTGAAATATTTCAGCCTTTGCGTATTCAAACTGCTTTTTTTCAAAAAAATTAAAAAATCTGAATTACTTTTAAGAAATATAATAATTATATATAATTATTTTGTGAAAAAAATGGAAAAGTAACTATTTTTTTAAATATAGAATTTTTTTTCTATAGAAATCAATATTTTATTTTTAAATAGAAAAATTAATATTTTTTAAAAAAT
>JUFY01021981.1:0-70140 GCA_001855655.1 Leptopilina clavipes | reverse complement strand
TTTCATTATTTGTTATATTTTTTTCAAAAATAACTTTAAAAAATCAATCAATATCACGTTTTGAGCTCGAAACATTTATTTTGAAGGGACAATAGGAGATTTTTAATTAACACTTACTGTATTGATAAAAAATATCAAAATATTCGACAAGTACTCCCGGGACGTAATGGCTAGTATTGCCAGGGGCGTGATGGCTAGTGCATTTCTTATAAGAGATTATTGTAAAAAAAATAATTTTGCTTTGAAAACTATTTCAGAGATTAGAAAAGTATTTAAAAAATTATAATTTAAGTATTAATTATAAATGTAAATTTTATTCATTAAAATAAATTTATTATACAGTTTCTTACTTTGATTAAAGACTATTACTTTGATTAAAGACTATTTCGCAAAAAAATTAAAAGATTTAGTTAAATATGTTTCATTTTCAATAATTTATATAATAAATTTAGTGTACAAACCTTAATTAACAATATTTAGTTCAAATATTATAAAATTTGAACTTAAAAATAATAATTTTACTTATTAGCCATAACGCCCCGGCCTGGGGCGTATTGAATAGCTCTGCATTACTCCAGAAAAACCGTTCTAGAAAAAAAAGAAGGAGAGATATCGGGACGTATTTTTTTAAAAAAGAAAGCTGAAATACTAGAGTAACTTTCCTGTGAGATAAACATTTAAATAATGTAAAAATGACGAAGTAAAACAACAAAGAGTAAAAAGTTAGCCACTACGCCCCGGTCTCCCCTACATACGAATTATAATTGTCAATACGTTAACAATGTCAGAATAATAACGAAATTGAAATTAGTCGCGAGTAGTTGAAGACATTGTCATGTTGAGGAGTAAATAAAAGTTGAAAGATAAATCAAGAAAGAATTATGATGTATGAAAACGATTAATGACCAAGGTGAAGAAAGGAGAAAAACTATAAAAGATGGAACTACACAAAGAGTCAGACTCGGTATATGGTAATAAACGAGAATAATGAAAAAGGTGGTTCAAACAGAAGGATTAAAACAGCCTTTTCTAACTTCTCATTTCCGTTAAAAATTCTTCATACTAGAGTTAAGTTTTACTACCCAACTTTGATTTATGTCTAGTGAATAATGTTAGGGAGCATGATTGTAAGCTTCAGAGAAGTTCATACTCAATCTCAAGAATAATGCCAACCAGTGATTCTCAAAATAGAAAATCTCATTCATATAAAAGTATAGATTTTTAATTTTTACTTATACAAAAAGAAGACGCAGGAATTTTCTTTTTTAAAATCTTTTCTTTCCTAAATTGGCAAATTCTTTAAAAGCAAGGTAGTAAAGCATCTGAAGATGAAAGAGTGCGAAATCGAATTACACATACGGAAAAGGTACCAACACTATAGAAAATTATATCAAGATGAAGTCTGTTCGCATTCGACTCAACCCCCCTCCATGAGAATTGCCTTTGATCGTCAGAGCGCGACTCTTTCGTCCAACGACGAATGTCGGAGAAGCGTTATCTTAGCTGAAAGCTTGCGAAGAAACGTTAATTTCAAACTGTCGCGAAAAGCAGTGCTTTATTGTCCGAGTCGCGACTCGAATTGCACAAGCGAACAAGCCAGTCTCACTGGCTTGTGTTCCAAGAGGAAATTTTCTTCTTGAATCAGTCCGACTGTTGCCGCTTTTCAAGTTTTGAAATCAATCAAGACGACAAACTTTTTCTCTCCCTTAAGGAGAATTTCTTCAAATTAATTTTCATTTTTATTAATTCAATATTCCATATACTGAAATTTATTTTTCATAGCGGTAATAAATATATTGTTTATGTCATTATAAAATGGGGAAAATTGATTTTTTCCCACTGGGTATACTTGTTTCTACATGAAAATCGGAATGTTTCTTAAAAGTTCGTTAAATATCAAGAGTGACAGCCCCAGTGGTCCGAATTAAATTTGAGTTTATTTCGATAGAGTAGAAAAAAGGACGACAAAGTAACGATCTTGCCGGTGATCCCTCAGGGAAAAGTCTCTTGAACCCTTCGATATTGAGAGAAACAAGGAAACAAGGAAGGAAGGAAAGAAAGAAAGGGAAAAAGGTCCATAATTGAGGAAGCTTGTCTGCGTATGTATGTATGTTATGTGGAAGAAGATGAAAGAGGAGCAAAACTAAATCTTAGTTACGCCTTAGACAGTGGGTCTCAATATTTCCTTACCTAGAAATTAGATAGAACTCATCGCCCTTTTTTGAGAATACTTTTCTCCCTCGATACCCGTTTTCTTCAACCAAATTCTAATTATATTCTAAATTGTAAATAATTTACACGGTTTTTAATTTTTTTCTTTAATTTTTTTCAACTTTTATATTGTGGAAAAAGTCGAAAACTGTTTGAGAAGCACTGAAGAAAGAATTGCACTTTCATATTCTGCGGAAAATGGTGAAATCTGTTTGAGAATCACTGAAGAAAGAATTGCAAATAGATTGAGGATGTGGGAGATTATAAGTGTCGGGGGTCAGGTTTATACATTTTGGACCCTCCTTCTCACGTCCTTCCGAAACCAGACTCGTTTCTCACATTTTTCCATACCCGCTAATTATTCCTCTTTCTCTCACTCATTTTTCGCAAAGCGGCGAACTCCTCCATTAATTACCGCTTCAGTGCCAAGTTTAAAACCATTTTACAACAAGTGATTCATCTTCCCATCAAAAGAAATCTAGGAACAATCAATTTATACACATCAGCTTATTTTTGCATTTCTCGCATTATTTTATTCTTTAGTACGTTTGAATATTAGAAAAACAAAACTTTTTTCCGACAAGGTTCAGTGTCTTCTCTTTCTTCATCTTAATATAATGAAGATTTTGATTTTAATTATTTACTCTCGGATTGTTTTTGAATATTTATGTTATGATAAAATATTCGATTGGATGTAATTTGGTCTGTTAAATAATTAAGGAAATGGGCAATTTTAGGGAAATATGCAATGTCGGATGTCACTTTGCATTATTGTCGTCTTCACTAATAAGGAGTCGTTAGAGTATAGTAGGCCTCCGACTACATATGGTAAATCATAACCTATTTTGCCTCCGATAACCCACCGAGATAATCCAAAGGGAGTGCAGGAAGTTCCTTTGACGTTTCCTCGAAACTCTAGTTCCAGAAGCCTTCTTCCATTACACAGTCTGTACTATATCGTCGATAGCCTCTCTCGAACCTCAACCTAACTTCTAACCGTCATACATTTGCAGATAGTTGAGCTACCTTTTAACTTAAAAGGAAACCACTTTCAAATCAAAGGATTCCTTTTGCAAGACGCCAAAACATTCTCTTCAATCATTCACTTCCTTAGGCCAATAGAATTTTTCATCTTTTTCTCTGCATTCTTTATAATATGGAAGCTTGTTATGTTCTTGTTTATTTAAAAAAAAATCAAACATAATTTTCGCTTTAATTCTTTAATCACAAGCATTACAAGAAAATTAGTCATAAAGAAACGAAATTTTCCATTGAATGCAATTTTATCCTATAAATATTCAACCAATAGATACTGATATCTACTACTTCTGCGCATTTCTGTCACTTTTTACTATTTTCAGAATAAATTTTACTATTTCCAAAAGGAAATTTTAGTAAAATTAATAAAATTAATTTCGAACAGTTCCAGTTTTACTTTGTAAATAGTAAAAGTTAGTTTATATTTTTTTCGTGTATTGATTGAATATTTAGAATATAAAATTAAGAGAGAGAGAGAGAGAGAGAGAGAAATAAAATTACCAAATAAACCGCAGTAATTTCAAGTATAGGAAAAACAGAATCTTACAACATCTTTATAATATGCTCCTTTAATGTTATATGGGGATTATAATTAAACGTTATACCAGCTACTTTTATCTCCAGCTCATTATATACTTTTTATGTATTTCTTTCATCATTTTGCGGCATAAACTGTTGTTGATCGATAAATGTGACAAGCGCTATTGAATACTTCCTTGAATAAAGATTACTTGTTAACTCTTTTTCAATCACTCGATCAACGTAAACGATGATTGCTTTCCTTAAGAGGGCGTTTACTTTTAAGTTTGATTTATTTTCAATCAAGTTTATAAGAAAACTAAAGTTTACTGTAAATTAATGCGAGTAAATAAAATGTTAAAAACTCTCCGATTTGCCATCACTCAGAGAAAAATTATTAGAATTCAACCAAAGTGGCAATTTTTGCTATATAGACCCAATATTTAGCTTATTTTGAATAGTTTGCTTAACCTACACAAATATTTATTTGAATCAAAAAATATTTGATATTTCAGTTTCATAAATTTTTTCCCCAAACAAAAAATTTGGTTTGGAAATTTTTTACTTTGAAACAAATTTTTGATGGAAGTAAACAAACATTTGATTGACAATTAACAAACAATGGTTAACAATAATAATAATAATAATTAACAATAATCCACAATGCTTGAATAACCAAAATTTGACTATTTAAATTTTTTTCTTAGTGCTGTAACTTTAAAAAAATGAAAAGAATTTCCAATTATAAAAAGAAGAGTAGTAGAAGCGAATTTGCAAAAATAATTTCCATCGGACTTATTGCCCAACAGCGCAATTAACTGAGAAAACAAGCATATCGAACAAGTTTACAATTTATCATTTGCTCAGCAGGTGGACAGAATTATTGAAAATTACGATTTTCATCAGTCACTCTCTGAATAGTAATGAAGCGAGATTGTAACAAATGACTATAGAGATTCTAATTTTATTAGCGTATGACTGTTGGACGTGTAAAAGACGTTTCTTCGTCAGGGCGCGAAGAAGGATGCGACGTAATTTCGTTGCTTATATGAGAGAGGGTGGCATGCCGTTACCTCGCGGGCATTCATTAATTAAAGCTTCAAAGTCGACCGACACAGCTCCCTTGCCACGAATAGCCAAAAGATCACGAGACTGGACTTTATTAACGCTACTTTCCGTTCCAGATTTTACATACATGTCCCAGCTCATTTTTTTTCCTATATCAACAAATAACGCTAAAATTGGTTTTTCAAAAAGTTATTAACAAAAAAAACTATACAAATACGTATATACGAAAAACATCTCTCAAGGTTTTCAAATTAAACAATATTGACAATTTCCCAGCATCTCATATACTATATATGAGAGAGATTTTTCTCCGCAATAAAAATAATATAAACAAATAGAAAAAAATGCTTAGAATCGCACAAGAAGTTTATAATCTTTAATACATTTCAACAAACTAATTGCCCGCATTCTCAAGCACTGGAATATAGAAAGTTATAATAATAAATATTTCAATCAAGAGATGATTTTATACAGCCATAATGATAACTTGGCTTGCTCTGTCATTAAATATATATCTTGCTGGTAATAAAAAAAAAGTCTATCCTTGCACTAATGGAATCAATCTCGATTGCACCTCTACTCGATTCAGGTGTATAATAATCGTACATGTTAAGGTAATTGACCTTTCAAGGACTTTTGACACCATATTCGACACAAATATCATATAATTCAAATTCAAGCAAGTTTCAATTTGTGATTTAGATTGAGAATATTCCATTGATCAATATCTAGATATTTACGATCTCCATTTCGATGAAACTTATCCTCGATCGACTTAAAGGCTTCATAACTTCAAAATCTCCCATTCCATTCGTGACTGAATTTTTTTTACGAAGTCTTTTTGATACATTGAATCAAATAAATATTATCATTATCATTATCAAATTCATTGTATTTAATAAAATTTGATCTTGAAAAAGAAATAAACAAAATTTCATTCAGTTGAACGTTTGGAAATTTAGAAACATTTCTGGCAATTTTTCCCCTTTTTCCGCAGAGTAAATTTTACTGTAATTTTACTATAAAATCTTCTTCAGAGATATAGAAAAATTTACTCTGGAAGTAGTCAAAATTGGCAGAAAGAAATGCACAGAATTTTTCAGTCAATTTAGGTTTTGCTTCGTAAATAGTAAAAGTTTATTATATTTTTTTCCGCGTATAAAATAATATTCTGTACCGCGTTGTTTTTTTTTTTTGCATAAATGGATAGATTTCTTTTATAATTTCTCAAGGCATTGTTTCAGCGAAATAAACACGTTGCGTTCGCTGTCACCTTTTTCAAAATGGTTTCTAGGTCGTATGATGAGTTAATATAGCAATTAATTAAGCAAGTCGCGTAATTAGTCGAGAGGCGTCGTGTACTTGCGTCGTTACGCCTGATTTCCCAGCATGAAAGCATTTTAGTTTTCACTTCAACCATGTACCTTAAATTCAAGCTATTTGTTATATATATAGAGTTTCTCTATTTGAGGCTGTAATATTTTTACTGAACTTTCCTTATTCTTCTTTTTAAATATATATGTTAATTAAAAAAATTATATTATTTAATATATTTTAAATGAGAACAAAAACTATCTGCATTCTTATGTCTTTAAAGCACACAGTTGACGAGGGTGGAAATGAATATCGTTGGTTTTGACATAACTTCCCGAAGGCAAAAGGGTCTGAGTTGTCTGCAAACTTTGATTACCCAAACTGATAGCCCTTTATCTACCCTTGCATAAATAAGATCCACAACTGCGAGATGATATATAAAAGTTACACGCGGGGCAAAAGTCAACCAAAATCTTCGATTCTACAATATCTCATGAATTATTCATCATTTCTTCACTGAAAACTGGAGAGATTTATTCTCATTATAATATGTCTCATGCCAATACTGTTGAAATATTTTAATATCTCAACATTACAATATTCCAATATTGACATAATGTCAAAAAAAAGTGATATACCTATATTACATTTTATTATGTTTAAGCTATTTTTAATAAACTTGAAAATAATTTTAAAATATGATCGATACTCAAATAAGAAGAGTTTTATTCTTGTTTCAATAAATCTTTATTATTCCATTATTAAATTGACTAATTAAATTTTTTTTCTGATTTCAGAGAACTACAAGGGAACAATATTTCAGTTATTTTCAAAACCGATTTTGAAGACATGGCAACACTCCATGTTCTGTAAGTGATTTCGATAAATTATTATATTAAAATTCACATATATACCTAGATATTTAAAATTTAAGTAACAATTTTTTTAAAGTTGCGATTAATAAAAAGAATCCAAATTTTTATTATTTATTATAGAATTTCTATACAATGGGAATTATTTTGATTACAGACATTTATATCACAATCAAATACACACAATAGAAAGAGGAGCATTTCAAGATTTAGTTGGAGTGGAAAAATTACGATTGAACAACAACCAAATTCGTTTTTTGCCCGATTTGCTTTTCAGCAATATGATGAATCTCAAGAGGCTGTAAGTACCTTACAAAATGTACAATATTTATTTTCGCAGAAAATTATTACTACATTTTCCTGGAAATGTATATTTATTTATCAGAAAGTATTTAAAACGCACCTGCAGGCGAAAAATATAATTAACGATATAGAAACAGGTTTAATCTATTGCCTAGTGGCTAAATAAATTGGACCTTTCACAAAAAGAAAAACAAGATTCATATTCTACGTAACACTAAATTATCTAATCTCATTAAACTAAATTAATTTTCAACGAGAGTTAAATATTTGAAGAAATTCTTGGATTATGGACATGAAACATGTAATTTCAAGTCACAAGTGTTGCAATAAATTATTTCTGCGAATATAACTCGTATAGTAGATAGTGACTCTGCAGTCATAACCTTTTCATTCAGAAGCACAGACCTCGTTTTCTTCCAGGGTTTCTTATTTCACTGGGAAGTATATATACATTTCTTTTTAAAATTGTACAGAGTTTGTCCCAACACGTGTGTTACGTCTTAAGGTTCTTTTAAATTTAATACTCCCTCGGTGGCGTGAAGGCACTGATAAAAGATAATTGCCAGGCAATAAATAATATAAATATTATCTCATTATTCTTCGAAATTGTTATAAGAAAAACAAAAAAGCATTTACATTGTTCACTTAGTGTTGCATTATTCTGCTACTTAGCTATTATAATTTTTTATTCCTTACAAATAGCAAAAATTTTAGCTTATGTTTGTAATTTTTAGATTGCAGAATTTTTAAATACAGAATCAAGATGAATATCAAAAACATAATGACCTATTTCGTGCTTCTGAGGTTCCTTTCTTCTGTCACAAATATGTATGTAAAGTTTTTAAAAAACAGCGATTCATTTAGAAAGAGGAAGCTGTTTGGTTGTATTGAGAGGAATGTTCTAGATTTGAATCCCCGTTTCTTCTCTTCCTTTCCTTAATTTCGTTTGGCGAGTGCAACTGAGAGGACGACCCTGTCTTATCATGACAGAGGACACTGTTAACTGGTGTCGAGGTGCTTGGCGTCGAAATTCGATAATTGCTTTCTGGATTGGGTTGAAAACTAGCTCTGGGAATTCAATCCACTAGTCTTGTGTTACTGTAGTATACTTGAAGACCAGTCCTTTGCTCTCTCTCTCTCTCTCTTCTATGGAATATAATTACAGATCCAGAGTTTAGAAGCAATAGATGCCCACCGATGAGCTAGTTCAGAGGCTCACAGAATACAACCTATTATCAGAAATGTCTGATTAGACCTCATTCAAAAGACAAAGGATTCGAGTAAATCCTCGTCTCTTCCCTTGTCAGACAAGAAACTCTAATTAGAGTTTCTTCCATCTCTTCCTCACAATCCATGGAGACAGGTTCAGATGAACCTATGAAAATAAGTTTATAATGAAAATTTTCATTACACTGGAATATCGCAGACAAATTATAGTCTCTGAAATACTTGTTGGATAATAATGGAGCAACATTCCAAAAGATCAAAAGCACCAAAAACTTGTCGAGAGTTTGAAGTTCATTGACAAGTTTTTCTTGTAGGACAAAAGCTCATCATCCTCGTTTGATGACCTCTCGAAACTATTGAATAAACAAAGTAGTATCTAAAGTCTCACTATCGCCACGTAATCTCTATCTAGCTGAGCGTTTACAACATAATAACTTCAACGGTCATTGGCCCGTTGTGAGGTATTTGAGCCTTTGAATAATTGATTTAAAAACTAGAACAAACTCACGACTGTCTGTAAAAGTAGATCGAACATTGCTCACAGCAGTTTCACATACTTGATCCACTTCTTGACAATCTAACACCACCCCTCGACAAGACTATACATTATTATGTTAAATAATTCCTCAAAGGAAAAAAAACACAGACAACTTGAAACAGAATAAGAATGAATCTAAAAAAAATGCTGCATTTTAAAATCCAGGAATCTTTTCTGAATTTCATTAGAATTTAATTTTTCAGTGAACTCAATCATAATCAGATTACTATGATTGGACCCAAGACTTTGAGAGGCATCTCAGCACTGCAGAATCTGTAAGTATCCTTTAATTTCGCTACATCTGGTATAAAATTCATTTTTTAATATTTTACATCTCCTTACAGACTATTGGACGATAATTTTCTCACATGCATCGATGAAGGAGCGATTCGAGAGTTAAAGGATTTGGAAGTTTTGTAAGTTTTCGACTTTGAATGAAATTCATTATTCCCAGAAACTGGATCACTTAATTCTCTAACGAGTTTAATTAAGTTACGTAAATTCAAACGGAATAACGAACTGAATGTTTTTCTTCTCGAGCAGTTTTTCTGCAGAAAAGAATATATGTTGACGTTTACACAGAAAAATAAGCTATACTCTGTTTTTTTAAGGGAGAAATTAAAATATATATCTCGTTTGGAGAATAATTCCTTATTTTTAAATTCTAGATCATTAAATAATAATAAATTAACGACGCTTGGAAAAGAAATGTTGAATGGACTATCAAATCTACGCACCTTGAGGGTTTCTGGAAATTCTTTGGTTTGCGATTGCCATTTGAGTTGGCTTTCACGACATCTTAGAAATTTTCCACGTCTAACACAGAACATGAAATGTTCCTCGCCAGCTCATCTCAGAGATCACAACCTTGGGGAATTACAGGTTGAGTATAAAAATTTTAAAACTAGATAAACTTTGCTTTTCCTCTGTGATGTATAAATAATTCCCATTATTCCTCTTTGAATCTAAATGAAAAAGATTTTTCTCCACTATATTTATTATGATAGAGGAAATTAATTTTTAATTTTCATTCATTTCTTTACAAGTACTTAAATTTTTTTCCAACTTGAGTGAATTATTCACATTCTTTAATTATTATTATCAAAAGATCTATATATATGAAAAGATAAGGCAAACAAAGTTTACTCTCTCGAAAAACCAAGTTTCCTGGCCATCCATCAAGAATGATAAAAAGCAAATAAAGTACCAAATTCGATAAATATATCAGATTCGTGCAAATATAAAACTTTTTCCATTATCATTCTTCCATCTTGGATTGCATGCTGGAATTGTTTAGAAATGTACGAGTTTTTCTGCTTTGTTTCGAATACTATATAGAGTGAATTTATTAACTTCAACATCAGCAGTCACGCCAGCCTAAAATCAAACTATGCACCATTGTATTTCAAATTTTCAATATAATATTAAAGGGTACTATTTTTTTTCTTTTCAGGAACATGAGTTCAAGTGCTCTGGCCTAATAGAGCGATCAACTTCCGAATGTAACGCTGAGCCACAATGTCCTAATCCCTGCAAATGTTCCAATAGAATTGTCGATTGCAGAGAAAAATTGTTAACTAAAGTTCCGACTCATTTACCCGAGGACACAATAGAATTGTAAGTTATTTGGTCAATTTTCTTTTCAGAAAATAACATCTTAATTATCATTAATTTTCTGTATTTATAGACGATTAGAGCAGAATGGAATTACGGAAATTCCACCCAAGGCTTTTTCTCCTTACAGAAAATTACAAAGAATGTGAGTTGAAAATCTTTGATTCCTTTTTTTTTTGCAAACGGTCGAATTAATAAAATATAAACGAATGTTTTATTTCCTACAGAGACTTAAGTCACAATAAAATTAAAAAAGTCGCTGCCGATTCTTTTCATGGATTGAAAGCCCTAGAATCATTGTAAGTATATAGTAAATAATTTTTCTATATATACAAATACTCGGAAAATTATTTAACATTTTTGAATATTTTTAAATTTCAGAGTTCTCTATGGAAACAAAATCACGGAATTGCCTAGTGGACTTTTTCACGGTCTAAACAGCTTAAAACTACTGTAAGTATCAATGAGGAAAATATTAAGTAAAAGTAGAAAAATTTATTAAAAATTAAGATAATAGAGTGCGAATTACATATTATAAAGACGAGCTTTATCAATCAGGCTATGAATACAATAAACTTAATCGATAATTCACATTTGTTCCAGGCTGTTAAACGCCAATGAGATATCCTGCATTCGAACTGACCTGTTTCGAGACTTGACCAGCCTTGAGCTTCTATCCCTTTACGACAACAATATTAAGTCTCTCAGCAATGGATCCTTTGCACACCTACGCAGCATCAAAGTCATGTTAGTATATATCCATAATTTCAAGTTAAACGAGCGCTAAACTCGGCTTTAGTAGCTTCACTTTGAACTTGATTATGCACCATTATAGACTCAAGTATATGCATTTTCAAAGCATAGAATTCAAATTTCAAGTTTGTTTAGAGGCCATACGTACCACTAAAAACAACAAGAAATTGCAAAATCTTCAACTACATTATTAATATATATGAAATATATTTATTATTAAAATATGGAAATACATAATTAAATTTTTTTTAGGCATCTAGGGAGAAATCCATTAATTTGCGATTGTAATCTACGATGGCTGAATATTTATTTACATGAGCATCCAATTGAAACTTCTGGTCCACGATGTGAGTCTCCAAAGAGATTGAGCAATAAAAAGATCGACATGATTCGAGATGAAAAGTTCAAATGTAAGGGTAAGCATAATTTGATTTCTGATATCTATTGTTATAAGGACAGGAAGAAACTCAGGTCGGTAATTCGAACCCCATCCTTTTGGAATTCCGCTTTTTTAATATTACTTCACTTCACTTTCTGTCTTACATCATTTTATTCCTATTTTCTCGACTAAATTTATTCTCAATTCCAATTTTTATATTTTTCTGAAAAATATTAAAAATATTAAAAAGTTATGATTATTAATTTTATTATTTTTACTTAAATGAAAATGAATCTATTGATGTATCAACGAAATAAAGAAAATATTATTTTTTTTTTTAATGTTCCCAAAACTTAAGTTGACCTTGAGTGAAGTACGTAAAGTTTTCATTCCTTCAGAAAAGCTTGGTTGATGTAACTTCATTGTGTGAATGATAAAGGATAATGTGCGCCTGTAAAAAGGTGTAAAGTGCAAAAGTTTTCAGTTCACTTGTAATCACCTGAATTCACTCACATTAACACCCTATAGTTAAGGTATTAGGTGGAGTGAAAGACTTTTTTTTAATAAGATTATATTTTCAATACTACAGGTGATGAGGTACTTCTAACAAAGAGAGCTGGTGAATGCATCCTTCCTGGATCTTGTCCTTCTCCCTGTACTTGTAACGGAGCTACCGTCGATTGCTCTGGAAAAAATTTAACATCAATTCCAAAAGATCTTCCAATCTACACCTCACATTTGTAAGTTAAATTAGTGAAAAATAATAAAATTGTATCTAAGATGTCAATTTTGTTTCTTAATCTCCAACACTTGATTTTTTAGAATAATGAGGAATAATGAACTCGAGAAAATAAAAGCAGACGGACTTTTTGAGAAATTACCAGATTTACAGCATTTGGATTTGAGGAAAAATAAAATCACTCGAATTGAAGCTTCTGCCTTTCAAGGAACTCAAAAAATCACCGAACTGTGAGTAAAATATTTTTTACCTTTGAAAAATGATAATTAAAAACTGTATAAAATTGTAATTGTCCAAATCTTAATTAATATTAATCAATTCGAATTCTTTTTAGACTTTTATCCGAAAATAAATTAAGGGAAATTCACAATAAAATGTTCACTGGCTTGACTGGTCTCAAAAGCTTGTAAGTTTAGTTTTTAAAATAACATTGTCTTTCAATTATTTGAGATAATAATTAATTTTTTTTTTTTTTTGAAAATTAGAAATGTGGATTCCAACACCATTACTTGCATAATGCCTGATGCTTTTAAAGGACTACCCCATTTACGTTCTATGTAAGTAATTCAAATCTCAATTTATTATTCATAAGAGAAGAAAATGAACAGAATTTAAATTGTTTTCTTTATTTTAGCAACATGCAAGGAAATCCTTTATCTTGCAATTGTCATCTTGCATGGTTCGCGGAATGGCTAAAAAAACGGGATATCATAAACGTTACTGGAAGTTGTCACGACCCTCCTCGATTGAAAAATGCAGTTATTAGAGATATTCCTCATCATGAATTTAAATGCAATAGTAAGAAAGTTATTCACTATTATGTCAATATTATTAATTAATAAATTTTTAAAAATAATATTCAATGTAATTTTTTTAATTTATAATTATTTGTAAAAATAATTGTTGATTATTCACGACTATACTTTCTATCTATCATTTCAGCTGATACTCTTGGGTGTTTGGGAGATGACTATTGTCCCCCTCAATGCAACTGTGCTGGATCTGTCGTGAGATGTTCGAGATCTCGTCTCACTGAAATTCCACGTGGAATTCCACCAGAAACTACTGAGCTTTATTTAGATGTAAACGATATAACAACTATTCAACCAGAGAGATTAAATCATCTTAGAATTTTAACAAGGCTGTAAGTATTTTCAGAAACTTATTTATATGATTATTTTGCAAAAGACTAGAAATTATTAATTTTTAATTCTTTTTAATAATTTTAGCAATTATTTCTTTTCATCTACAATATATCATGTTTTGTATTCTGTTGCAGAGACTTGAGCAATAATCAAATTTCGGTTTTATCAAACGATACGTTCAAAAACTTAACAAATCTCGTACATTTGTAAGTAAAATGACTAATTTTTAAATTTAATATTACTTGTATAAAACATTTTTTTACAACTCTGTGTATCTTTTTGCAGAATTATTAGTTACAACAAATTACAATGTGTTCAAACGAATGCTCTGTCAGGATTAAAGTCATTGCGAATGATGTAAGTTTCATTGAAAAACATAAACGTTAATAAATCCGAGCTGTAAACTATTTTGAATTATTAACTTCAAGTACATATATAATGTTTGAGTTTAAAATTCCCAGAGAAAAACACAAGCAAAGGTTCAAAATTGACAAATTGATGAAAATAATTTTATTTTTTCAGATCCTTGCATGGAAATGAAATTTCCGTTATTCCAGAAGGTGCTTTCAAAGACTTGAAATCAATTTCTCACCTGTAAGTAAATTATCTATAGAATTAAAATAAAAACAGTTCGTTTCTCAAAAAAATAAATCAACAACTGAGGTAATAATATTAAATTGCTTTCAGGGCTATAGGAGCAAATCCACTTTATTGTGATTGTAGTATGCGATGGCTAGCAGAGTGGGTGAAAAAAGACTTTGTAGAACCGGGTATAGCTCGCTGTAAAGAACCTCCATCTATGAAAGACAAAGTTCTACTGACAACGCCAGCAAATATATTTTTATGTAAAAGTAAGTACTTCGTTAGCGTGCTCAGGCGTGAAAATAAATATTTATATTTTTCAACGTTGATTTTTATTTGTGGTATTATTGCTTGGCAAATTGTATATATAAAAAAATATATATTCATATATGTATAATATCCTATTCAAAATTCCATTTATTTTTCAATGCTCATTAACAGTAGACTTTTTAGTTTGTTTTTTTGGTATATTACCTCAGAAGGGTACTAAAATTGCTCATTAATCGTAGACCTTTCTTCCGCGCAGCCAAACAGCAACCAGCAGAGGTCCTTGCTAAATGTGACTTGTGTTACACAACCCCGTGCGAAAACGGAGGATTTTGCGAGGCGTTACCAGATAGACAATTTCGTTGCAAGTGTGCACCAGGATATCACGGAGAAAGGTGTGGATATAAAATCGATGCGTGCTATGGAAATCCTTGCCGGAACGCCGGAACTTGTAAAGTACTGGAAGAAGGAAGATTCAGGTAATTATAATCTACCTAGATCTCTTAAAGTTGATCCAGCAACGCAGCTGGTGATCTGGTAGAAATCTGCACGTGATTGTGCTTAATTCGTAGATATCTTGCTCGTTTCTTTTTCAATTATAAATTGAAGGAAAAAATTTTTTCTAAATTTTCGAGTAGAATTTGAAATTCAACGATAGTTGCCATCAAATACAGTAGTTTGTCGTTTAAAGATTCAGTATTATTGTTTAAAGTAAAATAATAACAACGCGTTCACCTTGAGGCTTATGCATGCTTTGCTTTTGCACGAAGGTGATAGCGTTGAAATTAGATAGCTAGGTATTGTAGAAATTAGTTAATGTTGTAAACTGGCTCGTTGGCGGATCGTATCGCTTAAAGAACTGGGCTGGATGCATCGATTGACTAAAGTTTATGTGAACCAGTTGCAACTGTCCTGCCGGCTACGAGGGGCTTCGCTGTGAAAACAACGTCGACGACTGCACGAACAACAAGTGTTCTAATAACGCAACTTGTGTTGACCTCGTCGAAGCCTACAGATGCGACTGCACCTCTGGATACATGGGAGAATATTGTGAGACGAAAATTCCCTTCTGTACAAAAGGACATGATCCCTGTGAAAACGGAGGACGTTGTGTCGATCACGGGTCCCACTACAGCTGCGAGTGCCCAGTCGGATTCTCTGACTTTAACTGCACCAACAATTTGGACGACTGCAGCGATAATTTGTGCCAGGTATGTATCTAAAAATTGCAATCATTACCATAGTTTCAATTCTTAATGAAAATTAAATTTTCTTTCTTTTCAGAACGGTGCTACGTGCATCGATGGTATAAATAGTTACGAATGTAAATGTGCGCCGGATTATACGGGGAGGTACTGCGAGATTGCGCCATCAACTGCCATGCTGTATCCTCAGACCAGTCCGTGTGCTCATCACGACTGTCAGCATGGCGCTTGTTTCCAACCCTCTTCTTCGGCCGCGGATTATCTCTGCCAGTGCCACCCCGGCTATACCGGTAAAATTCATACCTACTCATGAGATTTGATTTACAGACAAAAGACAAATTAATGCACTGCTTCATTTTAGGTAAGCGGTGTGAGTACCTGACAAGTCTGAGCTTTGTGGATAACAGCTCGCTGGTCGAGCTTGAGCCGCTTCGTACCCGACCCGAAGCAAATGTGACCATCATCTTCACGACCACTCAAGAAAACGGAGTTCTCCTTTACGATGGACAAAATGGCGAGCACATTGCAGTTGAATTGTATAACGGAAGGGTGCGTGTTTCTTATGACGTTGGAAATTATCCTACCTCGACCATGTACAGTTATGAAATGGTGTCTGATGGAAAACCGCACATGGCCGAGTTAATCGCAATAAAGAAGAATTTTACAATGAGAGTAGACAAAGGTCTTGCGAGAAGCATTATTAATCAAGGTCCCAAGGAATATCTTAAACTCACCACACCGATGTACATCGGAGGCGTCGTCTCTGAAGTCGCAAGTGTGGCGTTCACAGAATTTCATCTGAGAAACATCACCAGCTTCCAAGGTAGTGTAATTCAATTACAATTCATTATAAATCTTATTCGAAACAAATATCTAGAGAATTATATAATTACGACTTTTGGAATTTCTAAATTTCTAAATTCTAATTGAATATGTAACCACCCTAGGGTGCATTTCGGAGATGTGGATCAATCACAAATTGGTCGACTTCAGTAATGCTGCTAAAATGCATGGCATTGCACCTGGATGTACTGCAGGCGAAGAAGAAGCCGATGAAGCCAGCAAGGATATTATCGAAGTCGAGACAATAAACAGTGACTTCAAAGAAGATTCTGTGCCACAAGAACGTGTTCTACATGAGGATTCAGGTAAGCAAAGTTTCCAATGATAATTGAAATCGTAAATTTGCAATCGTATTTTAAAGTCATTATGAGTAACTTGAATATTAATTTATTTCAACAGATTACAGCGTCATAAGTCCAGTAGCTGTCGATCCATGTCTTGGGAATGATTGCAGAAAAGGTTCACAATGCGTACCTTCATATGGAAACACTTACACATGTCGATGTCAGCTTGGATGGCAAGGTCGTTATTGTGAAAAAGGTAAAGCAAAATTATTCCTTTTAATATAAATATAATATAAATATGACGACTAAAATTTATTAATAAATCCAATAATGATTTTCTTCTATTATTTTTGTAGCATCATGTCGAAAGGAACATACTCGAGAGTACTACAGTGAAAATGGATGTCGAAGTCGACGTCCAGTTAAACTGGCCAAGTGCTGGGGAAGTTGTGGAAATGCTTGTTGTCTACCACGAAAAACCAAACGACGCAAGGTAAAGAATTAAATAAAAGTCAAATAAAAAACTAAATTTTGAAAAGATTATAAAACTGAATTTCTTTTTCAGATTCGGCTAATTTGTAATAATGGAACACGATACACAAAAGACGTTGACCTAGTGCGTAAATGCACATGCTTTCGTAAATGTTATTAAACATCAAGGAAACACACCCCCTTTCTTCATCGAACTTCCAGTTCGTGAGCAATGAAAAGTCTTTGGAAACTTCCGCTGCTCTTTTCCAAGAAAAGAATGTGCAAAGGATGGAATTTTTGAAAGCGATAAAATGGAAATGTTTTAATCACGAAAGTGGTGAAAATAGTGAAGGCACATGATGGACACACACAGCCGGCTCAGTGTGATATTGTATTATTTAAAGAAAACATATGTTAATACATATAGGTATATTACTATTGATATCAGCCAGCTAAGCGTATTAGGTAATCGTAAACGATATGTCTAGCCGTTTTTCGTCACGAGGGAACGTACGAACTATTGTTTCATTATGAAAGAACATTAGACGTGCGTGCTCACGTATCTACGAATTGTAACGGTGTAAATGCTGTAAATGGATAAAAGTAGCGAAGGAATTTTGCCTAATGAATGATACGATTATAAGAATGAATTGTTTAAAAAACGTCTGTTCATTTCGTTGAGTTTTTAAATGTTCACTGCCCATGAACTTAACAATTTCTTCGTACTTTTCATACGTTTATCTCCGTAGACGCTTTGCGGTTCATATCTTTTTCTATAAAATACTGACGATGCTTCAAACGAACGCTGAAACATCAGATCAGTAAACACCGTCAAACGGGGCGGGCTGTATTTCAAATACATATGTTTTTATGCAATCCAATATACAGAATGTATATTAGATTTAAAAATTGCGTGTTTTTGAAATACGCATCGATATACATATATTTTGTATCAATTGAAATATTTAAATACTGCCAAGAAGAGTATTGCGTATATTTTATTTAAATCCTTGAAATCTTTGTATGTAATTTCAAAACCTTTGTTCATCATAAAAAATGACAATATGTATGCGACAAATCTATATTGCGCTTTATTTTAGGAATGATCCAAAAAAAAAGAAAAAACGAAATCTGTAAACTTTTATATCCCGAATTTTGCAATTACCTTTTAAGGTAGGAAACGCATTTATTTTATTGTTTCCTTTCTTGAAACCGATTGTCTGTATACTGTATATTTTCTTCATTGTGGTTAATCTATTCAATACAAATATTTGATAAAAACAAATCATATAACAATGATCTCTTTATTTCCCATTTCTTCCAAATATCTTATAATCCTCCTAAATAATTATCTACATAAAATATACAAAAAGTACGTCTTAATTACATAACTATATATAGTAAAAGCTCAAACTCAATTTTTTAAAATTTGATTGTTTTCTATATATTCAAAACCAAATATTTAAGTTAACAGAAAAGATCTGTTTTTAATTCTTTCTATCATATAATTGAAATTGATAAAATTTAGAAATGTTACCAAGGAGCTAATGCCTCGGGAATTGTCACTGAGCATGGTCCGTCAAAATGATATCTGAAAGATATAGTATTATAAATTATTTTGCAAGCTCTCTATTTTACATATGTAATCATTTAACATTTTAAAAAGTGCGACAAAGCAAATGTGTATTTAAATGCTTACTGAAAATCTTGAGTTGCGGGAGTAGTTTCAATATTGAATTCAGCTACTGAAACGCCACGTTGGGCCACTTGAGGTGCAAACATTGCTGCAGGATATACCACTGACGAAGTTCCAACAACTAAACAAGCATCGCATGATTCAACAGCATCATCTCCAAGAGAAATAATATTTGAATTAATAAAATAAATTATATCAATAATTAATGAAGAGTTTACAATAAATATACAAATTTTATTTATATTATTTTTATAACAATGAACTTACAAGCATTTGATAAAACTTGTTCATCAAGATTTTCACCAAACCAAATAATATGAGGCCTTAGAAGACCACCACAATTATTTTTATTGCATCTAGGTAAATCTTTCACTGGTATATCCGATGATTGTGCATTTGGATCAGGAGATCTTCAAAGAGTCTCTAATTAGATGTTAAAATTCTTTCCTACATTTAAGATAGAATAGCTATTAATAATATTGTTATCAATAAACGTTATGGAAAACCTACCCCTTTCCTTCCAAAGAAGGACAAATTGGTATGCATTCATTTTTTTCTACATTTTTGCACTTTGTGCATTGTGTTTTGTAGAGAGAGCCATGAAGTTCAACAACGTTATCAGCTCCTGCTTTTTGATGAAGTCCATCTATATTTTGTGTTACAATCGAAACAATTCTATTATTGTTTCTTAATCTTTTTTGAAATTCTGCAATTGCTTGATGTGCCTGCAACAGAAGATGGTTGCAATTCTCAATTCTAACCTATAAATCTTACGATTCTAAAAGTGCATGCTGCAGTAATCATTAAATAAATTTAATAAATACAAGGAATTTACTTTATTTGGTTGGGCCTGAGCTGCAACATTTCGACGATGTTCATAAAATTCCCAAACTAAAGAAGGATTTGCCGCAAAAGCTTCAGGGGTAGCAAGATTTTGAGCTTGATATTTTCTCCAAAAACCTCCAGCTCCTCGAAAAGTTGGAATTCCAGATTCTGCAGAAACACCACTTCCACTCAAAATTAGAACATGTTTTGAATTTAAAAGTGTTTCTCTAAAGGACTTCATAATATTCATTTTTTTTTTAACTTGTTTATTATACATATAATGTAAAAAAAGTTTAGTTTCTTATCGTCATTATTTTATGCTATACTGATCAATGAAATAAAGTTCTGCAACATAGACACACAATATATTTTGGGCATTATTTAAAAATTTTAATTTTGACATTTGACCACAAAATTCACATAATACATAAATATTTGTAAATATTTTTGACATTTAACCTATGACTGTGCTGTCAAAACTTCATATACTGCGCTTGCGCAGAATAGAACTTTGCGCACGCGCATTGTGAGCACGTTAAGCACATGCGCGAATAGTCACACACGTGGTTCCGTGTAAAAGTGAGAAATTAACAAATTTGTGGAAATCTTTATTATTTTTATGTGTTTTTTTTATATAAATTGGTTCAATTAATGCAACATGGGTGAAAATTTATTAAAAGAAGCGTAAGTATTGTTAAAGTTAATATTTTTAAACGTATTAAATCTTCACTTGTGATGCAAAGTAAAATCCATGTTTTAGAGGTTATGTCTTAATAATAAATAAAATTCCTATTTTTTAGATTTGAAGTTGAGTCGGAACATGGAGCTTTCTATACAGGAGGAAATATTTTGGCAAGTTTATAATATATAATACTTTTATTTGTTAAATTTAATGTTATTATAAAAGACTTGTAATTTTAAAAATTTTACTTTTATTATTACAGTGGAGTAAGGATGGTGAACATTTATTTTGTCAAAATCAGGGACAGGTAACCGTATTGTCAGTTAATAAGGGTTTAATTAAATCGATAATTGGTAAATCTGAAAAAGAAGAAGAAGAAGAGGATCCTATAAACTGTTTTGCTCTTAGTACTGACAATCTTTCCTTAATTACACAACATAAAAGCAGTCTTTTCAAATTATGGAATTGGGAAGGTTATTAATTTTTTAAATGTAAATTTAGTGTATTATGTTACAAATGGTTAATTATTACAACTACTTTAATTTAAAATAGAAACAAAATTAAAAAAGATATGGAAGTCTATTCATCAAGGACCAGTAACTCGAATATCATTTTTTGATGGAGACAATCTCATGGCCTCTGGAGGTTCTGACGGTAGTGTTAGACTTTGGAATATAGAACATCAATCTTGCACACATAATCTAAAGGGTATTCAAGGAGTAATAAGGTAATATTGTAATATTTTTATAATCTTTCATTTTTTTAATCATACGTATTTGTAGTGTTTTAGAATTTCATCCCGATTCGAAGAAGGAACTTTTATTTGCTGCTGGTGATGACACAAAAATTCACGCTTGGAATATAAAAAATGGACAGAAAAAATTGTTATTAAATGGACATTTCAGTAAAGTTACTTCCATTTCTTTTCATGAAGATGGAGTACATATGCTGAGGTAATGAAAAAGCAATTGTCAATTAAATTACTCATTTTTAAAAATCTACCTAAAAATATTAAAAATAATTTTTTAATGAATCCTCAGTTCTGGTCGAGACAAAGTTTTAGTATTATGGGATATTTCTAAAGGAACTTCTTTAAAAGTATTACCTGTTTATGAAGGAATCGAAGGAGCTTTTATAATTCCATCTGAAGCTATTTTACCAAATTCTTTGAAAAATAAAAAGTCTGAAATCTATGCTGCTTGTGCTGGTGAAAAAGGTAATTATTAATTTTTTCAGTATGAAAGAATCACTGAAATAATTTAAGAGCATTTTAATTTTCATTGTCAGGAGTTATTAAAATATGGAAAATGAAATCTGGCAGTGAAGTCTATACACAACAAAATTCTCTTGTTCATCCTGCAAAAGAAGCGGGTGGTCTTTCTATAACACACTTACTATATAATGCAAAAAGTAACAGCACGGCTGTTGTATCTGCTGATCACAATATTATAATTCATTCTTTGGAAACCTTTCACTGCGAAAAACAGGTTATTTATGTATATGATTTTATATATGATAAATCAAATAGAGTCTTTTAAAACAGTTTTCAAGTAAAAATATGCTAAATTAATCTAAATTATGATTATTAAGTGATTTTAATTTTTATCACTATTTTGTTGACAGTTAGTAGGTTATAGTGCAGAAATTTTGGACCTCGTTTATATTGGCGAAGGAGACACGCATTTGGCAGTTGCATCAAATAGCTGTGATATAAAATTATACGAGTTGGAAACAATGAATTGTCAAATATTAGGAGGTCATACAGATTTTGTAATGTCCTTAACTAGTACTCATATAAATCGACATATTTTCGCCTCATCTAGCAAAGTAAGAAAAAATAATTTTTTTTTTATTACTAAACTTTTTCTTTTACAAGAAAATAATATGTGAAAAATCACTTTAGGACAACAGTGTTAGATTATGGCTACTAGACAGAGAAACTCTACAGGCAAGTTGCATTGGAGTAGGAGTAAGACATACTGAATCGGTAGCTTCTATTGCACTCTCTCAAGCATCAGCAAAGTTTTTTGCATCTGTTAGTAAAGATTTTTGTTTAAAAATATGGGACGTTCCTGAAAAATTAGTTACAGGCGGTAAGAGTATTAAAATAAATATTTAATTAATAATAATTTAAAATGAAAATCATAAAAATCTAAATTATTTTTTCATACCTTATAGATGCTGTAACTCTTAATGCAATTTTCTCGGTAAAAGCACATGATGCAGAAATTAATTGTGTATCCGTTTCTCCGAATGATAAGTTCATTGCAACTGCTGCTTTAGATAAGACTGCGAAGGTACTTTGTATTTTAAAAACTATTGTATTAATTTTTTTCTTAATATAATTCACATAAAAAATTATATTTTCAGCTTTGGGATGCTAGTAATTTACAATTATTGGGAGTATTTCGTGGACACCGAAGAAGTGTTTGGTGCGTTCGATTTTCACCGATTGATCAAGTACTTTTAACATCGTCTGCAGATTGTACAATGAAAATTTGGTCTTTAACTGAATTAAATTGTTTGAAGGTAATCTTATCAAAGAGGATTATTATTATTTTTTTTATTATAATTTCATATATAAAACTTATTAAATTCGTATGATTATAGACTTTTCAAGGTCACGAAGCCTCTGTTATAAGGGCTGAATTTTTGTCGCGAGGAATGCAAATTATGTCATCATCCGGAGATGGTTTGGTAAAGCTATGGAGTGTCAAAACTTCTGAATGCATTTCTACTTTGGAAAAACATGAATCTGCAGTATGGGCTCTCAAAGGTAAGATTTTATGAAAAAATTCTTAAATAAATTTTTTTATATTAATTAAAATTTAACTTAATTTTTGTTCTCTCTTTCCTTTAATAGTGAATAAGATAGAAACACATGTAGCGAGTGGAGGAAGCGATTCAAAATTGATTATTTGGCGTGACATTACTCAGGAGAATAAAGCAAAATTAATTGCCGAAAAGGAACAGTTAATTCTCGAAGAACAAAAATTGTCAAATTTGCTCAAAGCTGATCAATTAACACAAGCTTTAAATCTTTCTTTAAAATTAGAGAAGCCGTTTCAAACTTTAAAGATAATCGAAGGTAATGAAAATAAAAAATACAAATTATAATTAAATTGAAATTTTTACAAAAGTATATAATTTATAATTCATGAAAAATTCCTGATAATAATGCTTTAAAATAAATTTTATAGCAATATAAAACCTTTAAATATATGAATAGATTATTTTTACATCAAATGGTTTTACGTCATAAACAATGAAGTGCAAAGTGTCGTAAAAGCAATTCTCAATGATAATATTGCGAAATTTTGTTTTAATGACGATTATTTGTAATGATAATTGTTTCTTAATATTAATTGTTTTTATAGGCATTATTAAGAAAAACGAGGAGAACTTAGTTAATACTATTCGAGAATTAAAACCATCGAGACAAGAATCATTACTCAAATGTGCGGTTATTTGGAACACAAACAGTCGAAATTCACAAGCTGCTCAGGTAATTTTTTTAATTACATATGTATATAAGACTATCTCTAAAGCAAACAAATGAATTTTTAATTTATTTACATTTCTACCAATCTTTCTTTAACAAATATTTAACGTCACACTTTCGAAATTCCAATTATAACACTTAATCGTAAATATTGTCGAAAAAAAAATTTTTTATTTTTGTTTCTAGTTGGTGATAAATGCATTAATGAATGAAATTGGCGGTGAATATCTTCAAGCGATAGGTTTTAATTCATCATTGGAAGCATTGATTCCATATTCAGAGCGACATTTTAAGAGACTTACACGTTTATTACAAGATCTTCATCTTCTTAATTATACTGTACATCGCATGAAACCTCATATGACTCCAATGAATATTGATTAGTCTAGAGAAGATTTTTAGAACGAAAATAAATTTTTATTTTTTTTAAGTAAATCAACATCGTTACACATTTTAAATCAACATTATCTTCATATTTAATATCATAGTGAAAATCACGACGTTTATTTTGCGAATTATTACGAATTCACTACAAAAAATTTTGAAGAATCAACAACAAAACTCATTGGAGTCTGATTCACTAAATTATCTTTAATCATTCGCAAATAATGCGCATTCTTATGAGTACAGAATAATTAAAAGGCCAAATTTCTTTCTTTTATAATCATCTAGTGCGTGACAAAGAAACACGATTCATAAATTTGCAGAAAATGAAATTGTGTACAATTCAAATCTTTTGTGAGACAGATTCTGCTACCTCAACCCAATTCTTATAAGAGCTAACGCTCTTTCAAAGAGCAAACAAGTGCCAATGGTGGGAACAGCAACTGCAGACCAACTCTAAGCAAATTACCTTCACAAGAATTTTCCGGATCAGTTACAGTTAGTAGGTAGATCAGTTCACTGCCAAGGAACCTTAGAATGACACTGGGAGGAAGAGTTTTTATTTTGTCGAGCTTCATTCTGTCCATTCAATTTTCTACTAGCACCCTTACAATTAATTCGTAAGTCATTTCTCTTTCATTATTTTAGATATTTCAAATTTTTCATTGTTTACCTATTTGTATAATATTGATATCTCAATTTTACTTTTTAAACATTTATCTAGTTTAATATTAATTAAATTTTCTGACTACTACTTTAACATTTAAAAATAACTTATCATTGTACGATTTTAATTTTTCAATTTCAGTACCATCATTTTAATACATAATGTTTGTGCTCCATTTATAAATTCTATATATAATATTCATAAAATTGACCAAGAATTAATTTTTTAAAATTAAAGCGCAACAGATATTTTATGACTTTAAGATATTAATCATTTTTCCCAGGGTATTAATTTTTACAACCATAAAAAGTGATGTCATACTTTGAAAAATAGTGTAGTATATTAAGAGTGACAGAAAATTCTATCAACATTTGATATAAGACACGGTTATAAATGTTGCAATGTTGACAGCTACCGAATGATTAATTCTTGAATAAATTTAATAGTATTTAAAAGAATTATTTTGGCGCTAATAGATAGTTTTTAATCTTTTCTTATGCTTTATATTTCTATCATTGATAGAAAAACTTGGAAATTAATAGAGCATAACTTTCAACCTTCAATCAATCTTGGAGAAACCTTTTGTTGATTATCCTTGTCTACTGGTTCCTTAAAAATGATTTTTCATTTCTTTCACTCTTTACTTTGTCGAGTGTTGAAAACAAAAATTAATAACAAAAACATTTTAATTTATTTTTTACACCTAAATAATGTACTTCTTTGCATTTCTTCAATTTCACTTAGACTTCATAATGAAAAATAAGGAAGAAAGTCAAATGAGTTGAATTGAATCTTATCTAAAGACTTTCTGACTGATAAAAATTTATTTTCAATCACGTGAAAAAAAATTTGCTATGAAAAACATTAATTATTTCTAAGTTGTATAAGAAATTATAAAACGTTATTTATTGTTGGAAGTGATAAAACCTTTTTTAATTAAAAATAAATTTAACTGTTTTTTAATCAAACTTATTAAAAATGATTATTTTCATTGAAAAATTATTAAGTTCTCCTTGAATTTACTCGGTTATTTAGCTTTCTCAATTAAACGTCACCGTAATACTTTTTATCTGAAATCATAATATCCTTTTGATTAAGCATTTCTTTTATTCAAATTGTATGACTATAAAGTTTGTGACAAGAATTTAGACTGGCGAGATAGGGCAAACAGAAGAAGTTGAAAAAAAGCATTTATTTGTCGCAAACATTTCTGACGACATTAATATAGTTAGGCTTGATAAGTTGTATAAATAGTACAATATTTTATACTATAAATTTCGGGGCGAGATAAAGTCTTTGAAATTTATTGAAGCACTGTTAGCTTTTCAGGGTCTCGTGCAAGATGTAGCCTGCAAACTTTAATTTAAAAAAAATATATCGCATCACATCCTTTTAATGACTTGCAATACTTTAATTTATTTTTACAGAAAGCTTTCTATCTTTTTATGCGAAAAAATTTCATGCTAAATTTTAATATTTCCTGTTTTATCACATAAATAAAGAAAATTCAGTGGAACAAGTTTATATATAAATTTTTATCTCAAACAAAAAACTAAAATTATAATTTCTACTTTTAGAAATTTTCAATCTATTGTACATAATAATTTTATAGGTATTAAAATTTTTTGTTAAATGAAACTTCCTTTGTAATGATATTTAAATTAAAAAAGAATATTCAGTTGATTGACTTTAGTTATTGAGAGAAGTAATAAATTTGAAATAATGGCTTAAGTCTTGTGATGAATTTTGCGTTTTCATAGCACCTGCGCTTTGTAATTACACAACAAAAAATACACATTGTTTAAAAAAAAAAAAGAAGCGTGAAGAATATTAATTTAGTTTTTAAAATGCAGACAATTTTTCCTGATATTTTACAAGTGAGTGACAAACGAAGGAAAAAAAGAATCATGAGAAAAATAATGTCTTTGCTCTTCTATGGCCTTTTTTTTATACAATAAAACTCGTGATTCACGTCCGATAAGCACTTTTCCTGGAGTACTTTATAAAATAAACTAAACAAAACTAATACAAATTTTTTATTTAACATAATTTAATGGGAATTTTTTTTTTTTGCAAAAATAAAATTAATTCCAAGAATAAATATTCTCTTTAAAAAAATAATAATTAGAAAATATTAATAACAAAACTCTTGATTGAAAACGTTTCAAATAAATATAAAGTTACATAAAATGGACATTTGACATTTGAAAATGATTAAAATATTTTTATTTTACAGAGTGGAAACTTGTAAAGCGTTAAATGTGACGCCGACAATATCACAGACAGACTTACTTCAAGAATTAACAAAAGATTGTCGATATGATAAATTACAAAGACCACCGGGAGAAATTTCTCGGACTGATCCAGTGAAAGTTTCATGCAGAGCTTATATTTATACAATTAAGTCTAATATGGCAAAGACATTGGTAATTAATTTTTTTCATTCAAAAATTTTATGATAGAAACAAATACAGGATGATAATAAAAGTCTTAAATATTAGCTTCTTAATTTTTCCAGGAGTTCGATGTTCATATGATGTTACAATTTCGTTATTTGGATAGACGATTGAGTTTTGAAAATATTGCACCTTATCAAAGTCAAATTTTTGGAGGAAAATCCGCGCATGACTTAATATGGACCCCATCAGTTTATGTTGCAAATGAAAGAAGCTCTGCCATTATGGGTAGCGGTGTTAAAGATCTCTTGATCTCTATCGATCCTACGGGAATGGTCATCCTAAATACGAGGTTTAAATTTCAGAAAAGAAAACTAATTTACTGAACAATATATTTCTGATATAAGTATTAATTATTTTTTAATTTATATTTTAATAAAATGAAAACTATTTATTTTATAGATTAGAGGCAATTCTCAACTGTGGTCTTCGATTGGAAAAATTTCCTTTTGACGTTCAAGAGTGTCCACTTGTTTTCGAGAGTTGTATGTTGATACAAATTAAAATAATTTCTTTTAATGGCAAATAACACTATATTTAGAATATTAATTTACTATAACTAATTTCACAGGGACAAATAATGTCCAAGAAATGATAATTGTCTGGGACGAAAATCCTATAATTCTTGCTGATGAATTACATTTAACTGAATACAGACTTGTCGATAAATGGGTTAATACATCAAAAGTTTCCTACACCCCAGCTGAACAACATTATGGACACTTTGGTAAATTCGATTCTTTATGTTAAAAATATCTATTATTGTTTATTAACTTCAGCCTTTTGGTTCTATTATTTAAAATTTTCAGCTGGAAATTTCAGTACAATTAGGGTAACATTTAAATTAGCTCGAGAAATGGGTTTTTTTATGATGGATTATTATATACCATCAATTTTGATTGTTGTCATTTCTTGGGTTTCTTTCTGGTTACACATGGATGCAAGTCCTCCAAGAATTGTTTTAGGTAAGAAATTATCTTTTTTTTATTAATTTTTTTTTTACATCCTAATAAAATATAATTTGATATTATTTTAAAAATTATATTTCTAGGAACAAACACAATTTTGGCCTTTATGACTCTCGCATCAAAAGTAGAAAATTCTTTGCCCAAAGTTTCATACATAAAAGCAAGTGAAATTTGGTTTCTTGGTTGTACAATCTTTTTATTTGCTGCAATGGTGGAATTTGCTTTTGTTAATACAATTTATAGAAGAAAGTAAGTATTTGGTTTACAACTCGAGGAAAATCTTGATTTACAAAATATTGTCTTTAGTGATTCATGTAATAGATTAACGTTTGTAAAACGCTCTTGCAGGAAAAATGTACCGCTGAAGAAAGTAAACAGTAAGTACATCCTTAAATCAACATTGACACCTAGATTGGCAAGAAAACAATTTCAGAAAAATACTACTGGTTTGGAGAGATCCAGATCTTGGTCGTCATTGGATAATGATACTTTTGGTGAACATGATTACACAAGTACAAATTATTTAACTGTTCATGTAAGTTTCTTTCAATTGTTTTTTAATATTTTAATATTGAAAAATTTTATTTACGTTTGTTTTTTGTTTTCTATAAATTTCAGAGTTTTCCAAGTACAATAAATGTTCCTTCGGTAAAGATAGACGAGGAAAAACAAGCAGATGGTTCTGCGGGTAGTATAGTAACAATCAACAGTACTGCAGCTTCTCCACCACCAGTGAAACCTGCGGCCAGAAGACCGACATTAGCTCGACTTCATAACTTTACAACAATGACACCACAAGAAATTGCACAATGGATTGATAAACGAAGCAGAATACTTTTTCCTGTTTCTTTTCTCATATTCAATATCCTTTATTGGTCTTTTATTTGGATTTGAATACCCAATTATACTTGAGAAACGAATAAAAAATATTCTCCTCATATCGATTAAAAATTCGTTTAAAACAAATAATTGTAAAATAATTAACGGTTTGTTTCAAATATTTCTTTTATTGATGCAATGATTTAAATTCGATCAAAACTAGAAAACTAATTCTCTTAATTTAACAAAGATTAGATTTTAAGTTGTATATTTCAATTCGATGGAAACTAAAGTTTTCAATTACATGCCAAGGTATAGGATTAATTAGTTTATAAAAGAATAAGTCAGTTTTTTAATTCTCAATTAGATACAATTTTTTATAAATAATGAGTACTTATAAAACTTTTAACTTTTAATTAATTTTTCTATTTAAAAATTAGGGGTAAACAATTATTTACAATGGAAATAGGAAGTAAACTTCCTTCACTATTTGGAACTATAAATATATATTTAGAAAATTAAAAAAAAAACGTTTCGATTAGATAAGTAAATACTTTCAGTAATGTTGCTAATAAAATTGATGTGCAATTATTGTAAATGATCTCCCATTAAAGTACTAAGTGCACTAAAAAAATACACTAAAATAAATATTTATTCACGTTTTATTTATTTGCATTAACTTTTTATTGTTATGTCGACAAAAAAATTAATACCGTTGTTTAAAAATACAACGAAATGACGATGAATAAAATTTTATTAAATTTCTGCTAAAAAAAAATGTTGAATTTACGCTTAAATTTACTAAAATTAGATAGCAGACTCAAAACCACTTGAACTTGATTAGAAGTAACTTGTATTGTGTGACGATCGATAAAGTGACCTCGTTATTTCATCATCAATAAGTTTAGGACCTGTAAAGTATTTAGTCAGACAGAGATTTATACATGATACTTATTCTTGAAATAGTTTATTGATTTGAAAGTTAGAAAATTTAATTTAAAAATTGTTTATTTACCAATTAATGCAATGTTTAGAGTACTTCATTTCATTAAAAAGAAATTAGAAATATTAGACCCTTTACTATTATTAGAATGCCTTTTTTTTGGCTTATCCGACAATCAACTGAAGCGGGCTAATAAAAAATAATAGAACGTTGAACGAACTTTATCGTTAGTATCTTTTAGAAAATAGAATGAAGTATCTCATATATCTAAAAACGATATTTTAAGACAATTATTATATTATAATGAGAATGTAAAACATAATTTGAAAATATTTCTACCCTACAAAAATCGGAGAATAGTTAAATGTAATTTTGTTTAAAAGTAAGCAGTGCCTATAAATTTGATTTTTACAATGAATTTACTGCGTGTTAGGAATATATCAAATTTTAATAATCTGAGTGACCTTAGAAAAAACGCCCATGATTAAGTCGAAAATTCCAAAGGAACTGTATATTGAAGGTCGACCTCGAATATTAGGGTTGAACGAATGTTCACGTGTCTCACGCAACCGGACCCCATAAAATTTTCTATACTCAACGAGGCAACTTTCTTACTTAGCATTATAGAAAATCTTGATAAATATCTACAATCTTTGTTTTAATTAAGTGACTGAGCTTAAAATTTAAAAATAAACATTAGGGTCAATGGAAATTTTGAAAATTTTCCTTGTTTTAAAGTTTAACGAAGCTTTTAATCTTTTAAATTGTAAAAGTCAGGAAATGATACATACAACTTTATTTCCCAATGAAGAAAAGAACTTAAAAAAGAACTAAACAAAATATTTCATAACTAAATTGGGATATTTTTGTCACTTTACATAATTTATATATGACAAATAAAATAAACCGAAGTATAAATTATATGTACATAAATACTTTAAAAGAAATATTTGAACAAAGAAATAATTCCTATAAACGAAAGTTTTATTTAATTTTCTTCTGTGTCGACAAGTTTTTCTTGTACTTTTAGTTTAAATATAGGAGAAATTGCGTTCTGAAAAAATCATAATGGCGAATGATAATAAGTTATTAATATTTTACTAAACACATTTTCGTGTTATTTGAAAAAAAAATTCTTGAATTAGAAAAACAATTCAATAGTCGTTTTCTTTAATGTTTAATATATTTAATAGTATAAATGTATACATATATTATAAGCAGGTAAAATGATTACCTGAAAATAATAATCATCTTCAAAAAGCTTTCTATCATTTTTGAAGGTGCTATTTAAAAATTTATCTGATAATTAATGTATATAAATATAGGTATACGTAGCTATTTATTACTAAAATATTACCTTGTTTAATAATAATGCTAATTTCTCTTATTTAAAATTCACAAGATGCGAAATCAAAAAATCAATTTTTATTTTTCACTTTCAAGAATTCATTTAAATTCGTAATTCGCTCTAGATAAAAATAAAAGTTTATTTTACACTGAAGCATTGCAAAAATTACAGTATCAACTTACTGATCGTAAAAAAAATCCTTTTTTACGAGCAATCGAATTTTTAGTGATAAAATCTGGTTTCAGTTAGCTAAAAGTTAAGGTTTAAAATTTACAAAAACAAATTATTTAAACCAATAGAATATAGACACTATGATATTTATAAATCAAATAGTTTTTAAAAGTGCAAAATTACGTGATAAATAATTTTTAATATTCTACATAAAATAAATTTACAAAAAGGAAACAAACAATGAAAATTTAAAATAAATTTTTATAATAGATTTTGCAGAAATAATAAATATAACTTTTGTACTCACACGTGTTTCTTGCTTTCAATATTCTTTTTTGCGTGTTGAAAGACTATTAAAAAATGGAAAAATTTTTGCAGACCACAATTTCAGGAACCGCAGTAATGACTTGTGTAAACAGGTGTATTAAATTTTACCATAAATCTAAGATCGAAAAAGAGAGTGTTGCGCAGGTGTACAGAACTACGCAGGTATTCCATCGTAAACCTAAGGGAAATTTTCTCCACCTATGTACTTTCAGTCGCGTTTCTTCTTATGACTTGTGAACTTCAATTTTCTTCCTTATAATTCACTAAAAATAAATATTATCAATATAATTGTTAATTTATTATATATATAAATATTATAATATTAATAAAATTTAAAATAATTCTCTTTAAAAAATCATCTATTATAATATTTTTCAAATTGAAGAAAATAGTGTATAATTTCCGTTACTCGCTTTCCTTTTTATATAAAAAAATAAAAAAGTAATATTTTGTAAAATGCGGTGAATTTAATTTTTAGAAATCATTTTATAAATTTCATTGAAATTTTATATTGAATTTTATTTTGTAAAATAAAAGAATCAAATCTTTATAATTCTTTTAAGCGCGTGTTATTTTTATTGCGATTAAAATAATAAATTACAGTGATTGTGTTTGAAAATGTTAAGAAAATTAAAGAAAATATATAGTGTGTACTATAGAGGGATGGTGATTACAAGATAAGCATATATTATTCTGACTGATAGTAAAAATTCAATACAATGTTAATAATTTTAAGTGTCAAGAGCAACTGTAAAAGAATCAATAACATGATTGTAAAAAAGTTCAGTGAACAATCTATGGTTTAAAATAAAGGCAATAGAGATAGGAAATTAATTTTTGAAAATTTAAACAAAATTACCAAAAAGATGACGCAGTGCAGCAGCAGCAGTGGCAGTAGTAGTAGCACAAGTAGTAATGGTCGTGATTTTAAGGATCCATCGATTCGACCTATTGAAGAAAAATTAATGGTAAGTCACTGCATGTACATGATAATTATTAAAATTTATTAACAAATAGGTGGTTTTATCAATTTAATTTAAAATAAATAAAATAATTATTAAAATTGAAATAATAATAATAATAATAACAATAATAACAATAATAATATATAAAAAAATAGTTATTATTATTTTATTCATTATTAATATTACAATATTTTTTAATAACATTTTATTATTTATTTTAAATAAATTTAATTTAACTTTAATTTATTTTTATTTTAATATTTAAATATAAAAAGATGACACAAATGTTTAAAAATTATTGCTAACATTATTGTATCATTATTTTTATTATTATTATTATTAGTTGTCATTTAGTAATAAGGGAAACGATAAAAATGGAAACTCAGTGGGGCCAAATCATAATAAATGTATAATTAGGTAATTTTTATGGCAAAACAATTCACAGAGTAATTGAAAAGGAGACAAGGTGCAATAAAAATATGTAAAAGTCGAGGACGTTGGTAAAAATCGATTGATGACACTGATAGAATGTTAAAGTCATAAAAGCTTGGTGACTGATGCACAATAATAATTGAAATAAAGTGTGAGTTAGTAACACTTGCACTTATTTCAAAATTGTTATTGTTTTACTTTTGTACAAAAAACAAAATTCAATAATTTTAAAAAATATTTATTAATTTTTTAAAAATTTTTTTCCTAATATAGGTACCAAATTGAAAGAATTTAATAAAGAATATTGCAAATTTTATTTAATAGGTTGCAGTTCGTATTAAACCACTTGCTCGAGCTGAAACGGGAAGATCTCTTCACGCCATTAATGAAAAGGTAATATTGGAGAATTGTTTGCAAAATAGAAAATTTTTGTATAAATATATTAGTTAGAAAATATATTAATTAATTATCCTACTAAATAATTGTTTGGCGTTTCTTTGACTTTATAAACGAGGCTAAACATTCAGCATGTTTTGAATGTTAAATATGTAAGTAGTAAAAGTAGAGACGTTTCAGTCTGACCAAACAACGCTCGTGTCACTGGAGAATTGCTCATATGAAAGTTACAGTGGAAAGAAATTAAAGTTCCATTTTGAGCAAATAATAATTTATAACTGATTTATTAAACCAAAAAAGTAATTAATTAGGAAATAAATCTTCAAGAAAATTTTATTTAACTGCGTTAAAATTAATTTTTAGATGGTGATGATAGAAGATGTCGATACTGAGAAACAAAAACGAACATTTCCTCGACAATACTTATTTGATGTAGTTTTTGGAGAAGATTCCACTCAGGTATAATATATCGATTGAATAATTACTATATATAATATTATTGTTTCTTTTATTATTTTTACCCGCCAGTAATGAAGAAAAATAAATAGACAAATGTATATTGTATTTAAAGTTAATCCAATTGAAAAAACTAATTTTCGTCAGTCTGTAATATCTATACCTTATTATTAATTTTATTAATATAATAAAGTAGATCAATTCCTGTTTGTTTATTTTTCTGAGTGAAATTTGTTTAGGTGAAACTAGGGAATGTTGATCGATTTTTTTACACGTGAGCCCTTATTCAAATGTTTGAATATCGCCTTTCACAAGGATGTGTATTACTTTCCATAAAATAGATGAAAAATGTCTACTATATTATTTTCTAAACTAATATTTTAAGTAAAATTGTAAAAAACCAAAGTAACATAATATAACTTTCACGAAATAATTATAATTATTATTTAATTATAATAATTATAATTATAATTACAATTATCGTTTAAAGAATGGGAATTTAATTTTTTAATTAATTGCGTTTCAATTCTGTCTGTCATGTGTTTTAACTGAAATACTATAAAAAAAACTGCATTATAGCACCCAAGCAATTTTTGAAATAACAAACTAATGTATTTGAAATATTTATAAATCCGAAGGAAGCTGTTTATGAAGGAACGACAAAATCCCTAGTCCAGAATGTTTTGCATGGGTACAATGCGACAGTTTTTGCCTATGGAGCAACTGGAGCTGGAAAAACTCACACTATGGTTGGTAGTCCATCGAATCGTGGAATCATGGTCCGAGCCCTCAATGACATCTTCCTTGCAACTCGTCGACTTCCTGAAAATGTTGAGCATTCGGTTAGTAAATTTATATACAATTACATATTTCGAGATTAATTAGCTTATAAAAATTAAATTTAATTGTCTAATAATGTTTCCATACTATTGAATTCTCCAAGGTAACAATGTCCTATATGGAAATTTATAATGAGAATATTCGAGACCTGTTGAATCCTTCCTCGGGTTACTTAGAATTGCGTGATGAGTCTCGAGGTCGCTATAGTCAAGTAGCAGGTCTCACGGAAGTATCCACAACTTCTACAGACGAGGTGAATAGCCACATTGAAATTTCGATAAAATTATTTCTCAAGAATTTTGCCACCAAGAGTATATATATGTTTGCAGGTGATGCAACTTTTACACAAGGGGAATAGAGCGCGAACCGTAGAGCCAACAGCAGCGAATGAAACTTCCTCCAGGAGTCATGCACTTCTTAGTGTTATTGTGAAACAATCTGTAAAACCAGTTGACAGAGATAATCGACATAGACTCAAAGTAACTCAGGGAAGACTTTTTATGATAGATTTAGCTGGTTCAGAACGAGCGAAACAAACCAAGGTAAGAAAAATATTTCAATATAATAGTTTGAGATGTATAGATTATTGTAAAATATGATAATTTCCTTTCAGAACCAGGGTAAGAGACTTCAAGAAGGAGCTCATATCAACAGATCGTTACTGGCCTTGGGAAATTGTATAAATGCATTATCCGGTGGAGCTAGATATGTCAATTATCGTGATTCAAAATTGACAAGATTATTAAAGGATGCTCTAAGTGGAAATTGCAGAACGGTAATGATTGCCCACGTTTCACCAGCAACTAATCATCGAGATGAAAGTCGAAATACTCTTATTTACGCAGACCGTGCAAATCGAATTTCCAATAAAGTTGAAAGAAATGTTCTTGACGTTTCTTACCACGTTTCTCAATATCGAGACATCATTAGTGATCTAAGGAACGAAATTTCAAGACTGAGAACTAAAATGACTGATGACAGGCCAAGATTTGAGGAATTAAAAACAAATAATCAGAGGGGAATAGATTTTAAAACACTTCGAGAGAAAATAGTATCGGTTTTTAAGGAACAAATGAGACTAAGGTTTGAATTTTATTTTTAATTTCTAATTCTAAGAAGCATGTTGAAAATTTATCAATTCAGACCCTGACTTAAACAATACTCAAGGTTTCAATAAATAAACAAACTTTAAGTATAGTTTACGTCTACTTCATTGATAGACTCATTTTCTAACTTTAATTGAAACCTATTTTTAAACTTGGGCTTGAATTTTTAAAGCTGTATTTAGAGGCTACGTACTAATGTCTATAAGAATTCAACTCAATAACTATATAGAAATAAGATCTACAAGTGTCAGAAAAGATTTCCATTTTCTCTCTTTTAACAGACGAAAATTAATGGAAATGGATAGTCATTTATTGAGTTTAAATATTGCTGCTGAACAACAACATCAGGTCATATCTCATTGGGAATCGAGGAACAATAAACTGTACAAAGCTAACCGGGAATCAACATCCTCTCGCCCTGGAACTGTCTCACAAATAGAAGAGGTCGATGACGCAGGCAAGTAGATACTCGACTGATTGTGTAAGAGCGTGACAGAAATCGCGTGTCTTAACGTCTTTAGACTAGATTTACATAGTACAGTCGCGACGATATTACTTCCATTCAAATTCTCCAAACAACTTTAATTGACAATAGTTTCATTGTCAAAACTCGATTCATTCTCCTATTTTTTTTCAAGTTTTTTATGGTCAACATATTTCATCAACTAGTTAAAATTTGAGACTAAAATTTTCTGTAATTATGGAAATGTAGAATATGCTTGAAAGCTATTAACCCACATTTGAGCCTCGTGCAAGTCTAAAACTTGATTAATCGATCTTATATTGAACAAAATTAAATTTGAAATTTATTATTAGAATTAATTCTTATAAATTCTTGACTATAATGATTATCGATTATAAATACCATTTATTATTGATAAAAAATACCACCGCGATTGGAATCAGCGATCGAATATTATTTTACTGATTTTTACTAACTCTTTTAGACCCAATGTCTATTTCAATCAACTGGATTTAACTGGATTTAATATAAAACTTTTTTTTTAGACAAAATTAATTAAGATCAAATATCATATTTAATTAGATTTCATTGAGGATGGTAAGGAGGATGACATGGCTGTGGAACAAGCTTGGGCAGAATTATCTGAAATTAGTAGAGAAAGGGAAAGATATTCAGAGATGCGGATGGCTACTGAAAGAGAGCTCGAATCCTGCAGGAAACGTGGAGCAACTTTAGAGGATGTAAGAATAGTGTCAAAATCCCTTTTATATTTAATGAAAAAAATGGGTAATTAAAAAAATGGTTAATTTTAAAAATTTCTATTACATACATTTCTTAGGAACTACCATCGCGAATTAATTCCGATGAAGAACGAGAGTTATTAGCTTTAATGTTGCGAGTCCATGAGCTTGAGGCAGATAAAATGATGCTCCAAAGTGAAAGATTAGTTAAGCAACACGAACTCAGGAGACGAGAATTAATGCTACTTCGATACGACAGACAACGGCAAATTTCAGATGAAATTATTACTCGGCAAAGACGAATAATGGAAGGTATTTAAAAAAAAATCAATGAAATATTTTTAAATAGAGAGAAATAAGGAATTAATAAAATCAAATAAATTTTAGACGGTCGATTGTCCCTTCCTCCTGATCTTCAAAATTTATACGCCATGTATCAACAAGAAATACATTCTGCAACTTATACAGACAATATGTCAGATTTATCTGCTGCTATTGAATATGTTGGCAAATTGCCTCCAATCTCCAATAGATTTAGTTTTGACAATTTTAATTCCGATTTAAGGACAACAAGCAGGTAAAGTATTCACATTTTTTTTTAATGTGTGATTTTCTTTAGGATAAAAATATTAATCTCAAATATACTTAAAAACATGATTTTAATTCGAACATTTTAAATCATTTATAATAGAAAGTTTTTATCCTCACGCCATTGTAATCGATAATGTGACTGTTTAGATATGAAAGTATTGTTTGAATGTATGCACAATCGATTACTAAAATAACAGTAAGGTTTCATTAATTTAAATTCATTTTTATGTTATTTATCATTATATTGCACTTTTCAAGCAGTTTTTGACTATTTTTTTTTTTAAGTCTAGTTGTTGTTGAAAAATATCCAAAGTCGTATGTACCTTTATATCAAATCAGTTCCGCAGAATCAGATTGGGAGCAATCGCCACTTCCGCCAATCCAAGAACCACCAGAAATAGAGACAGTAATGGGACCGATTGTTCATCCAATTTTGAGTCCTTCAGAATTATTTCCACCAATACCTCCTTCGAATAAAAAAAACCAGTAAGTAAGTTTCTTTCAATAATTTTTTGAAATTTTTTCAAATACAATTGTAAGAAAGCATTCAATTATAGAATTTCAAGTGTGAGTTTATAAGTTAAAAATATTTGAAGAAAAGTTTAGTTGCTTTAATAGAGGATAATACTACAACGATAATTATAAAATGTTTGATATCTTTGACCTAGAGACAAAAGACTTCGACGCATAGCTAGCGAAGAAAATCTAGACTCGCCGAAATATGTCAAGGGCACAATAAGAAGACATAATGGCCGTAAAATACCAATCTAAATCACGGAAAAATTGCAAACAAAACAAAAATGACTGACATAATAATGAGGATCTAAAACTCTACTAATTGCATTGTGTGATGATCCCAAAATTTGCTTTTGTATAAGTTTTCAGATTTTCTTTTTTGATTTGATAAAAATTAAATATTAAGGCTTCTAAAAATAATTATCAATTTCGGTTTTACGAATAGTTTTACATTTTAAGAATGAGATCAAGCACATGTTTTGTATATAGTCTTCTTAATTAACAATTTTGTTATATAAATAAATAAATAATTTAAGTTACAACTAAACAAATTCTGTTACAAGTTTATTCTAGATCAATTTTTTTTAATTATACTATACTTTGTATATTTTTATCATTAAAACAGATTAATAGTTGAAATATTTTATTGTTTAAATTGCTTACTTGCTTTCGTTTTTGTTGGTATCCTGAACTTATTATTTCTTTATAATTTTGTCCTGTTTTTCCAATACAAAAACGTTTGGTTGAAGAATTCTGGATAATATTGGACATGTGAGAAATTCTGCTTCCATAAAACATCCCAATGTTAATTCATCCAATTGTGACGTATATCTAAAACAAATAATTGAAGATTAATTATTTTGAATTCATATTTTTAAATCCAAACCTTACGAAAATATTTAATTAAAAAATTATACTATAAAATGTTATATTAATACAAATGAAAAGAAAATTTTTATTTTTTATTTAAACTGAAACTCAAATTATAAATTGTCAACATACAAAAAAAAATAATGAGCAATATTGCCCATATTTATTTTTGTAGATGCTTATTTTTATGTAAAAAAAAGACGTTTTCTTCTATTTTCTTTAAAGAAGAATAAAAAAACTAATAACTGCAACGTAATAATGCTTAAAAAAATTTAAATATTATTAAAGAGGTATTAAAAATTGTAAAATACCAATATACTGAGAATAATCATTTATTGATTGGATAATTATCATTGCATAAGTATTTAATAAACAGACTCATGTTTTAATATTAATAATTATATACAAAAGTACCACAGTCTTTAAATATCTTAAGTATTCTATATTTTATAAAAGAATTTCATTTTCGAAGAAAACACATTTCTTGTAATGCATCAAACCAGCGTTCGCTTCAATCATTTTAAAAATACTTTTAATTGTAAAAATTCTTTTTCAAATTTTTTTGAAATGTAAAATAATACATTGGCAAAAAAAATTCTATAATGACAAAATTTCACTGTCTTCTGATAACTCTTTTATTAATCAAAATAGGATCTTAGCCAGATTTTTATAATTAAAAGCATGTAATTTTTAGAAAAGAAGAGTTGAACCACCAGGGGGGAAAACTTTAACTTGACGATCTAACAATTTGAAAAGATACGAAAGCTTTTCAGGCCAGTTATATTTTGTTCTAACAGAATCCATTTTCCATCGAACATTCATTTTTCCAGAAACATCTTTTGCAAGACCCGTACTTAAAGGTTCAACGACAATGATCAATTGTGCTATATGTTTTAAGCCAACTGCAATAAGGTCTGGTTGACAAGAATCAGGATCAGCTTTATAAGTATGTGTTAAAATGCACATTGAAAGAGATTGTTCAAACTCGACAAAAGTTCTTATGTATCTTACAAAAAACCAAACATCTCTAAGATTCATTTGAAGGTCAAAAAGATGACTTAAATCATCAATAATAACCATAACAGAATCTTGATTTTTCAACAACTCGTAAATTTGTTTTTTCAAAGGATCAATCAATTTACGTACAAGACTCGGTCCATGATCCATAATACTAAGACCAGTGTTTTCATCCTCCGATCTTTTCTCATCAAATTCAGCATTTGCAGCATCCACAGAATCATGTCCAAGATCATGAATGTTTTTTGCCATGAGCTTCATGGGTTCTATAACTGAAACTTGACCTCTTTCTCGTAAAACATTTAAATTATAACCCAACTTCATACCTATATTATGATAGTGACCAAAAGTGTTATGAAACAGAACAAGACATATTCCTTGGCTTTTTTGTAAAGAAGATGAAATGAAAGTGTTAACAAGAAAATTAGCATCGCTTCCATGTTGTTCTTCAATAAGCGTTAATTTTCCTCGCAAATCGACTCTATCAATTCCAAGAGCACTGCAAACAGCGTCCGTCATTGTGGAAATCTGAGACCGCATAAAAATATTTATGTATATAATAGAAGGATACTTGGTGCATTTTACAGACTTCGTTTATTAATAAAATTTTAATAAAGTTTATATTGAAAACCAGAATTTACAAATTCTTTAAAGTCAAAGAAATTTTTATTGAGAAATAAAAACAAAAAATTCTAACCTCAAAAAGATATGATTTACATATATATATATGATTCGATATATACAGGAAATTCAAACTATTTATAAAAAAGTAACATATTTTTTATGTATAAATACTTTTTTTTAATACTGTACGGTAAAGATTGCATTTAAAATGAAATATTAGAAAAGTATGCCGAATAAATAAATAACAAAACTATTCATTTTTACACTTACAGATGCAAAGATATTTTTTACGACTTATTGTAAATTATGCTTTCCAATGATAACTCTTCTTTTCAGAACAATACTGTTGATTATATCAAGTGTAAAAATCGCTTGAGATTTAAAATCACATTTAAAGTTTTCAGAACATTGCGTGCAAAAGTACACGTGCACTTGGCTGTGTGAGGTGCTGCCATCTGCCATTGTAACACTAAAGGTGCTTCTACAATAAGTGCCAGTCTAAGAGGATCGCCGCAAGCTCTCTCGTGCTCTCTCTCTCGCGCGTTCAGTTATTGGGAGATAAATTCGGAATTGAAATCTGTATCAGTAATTGTTTGGCTTTCGGGAGTGTAATATTATCTGCTTGTCGATTCTTGTTATAAATTGTGCTTTATAAGTCCTAAGCACAAGAAATTCGCCAAAGTCGTTCATGAACACAAATTATAAGATAGAAAAGGAAAGAGATATGTTTGTATCCTTTTCTATCTCATGCTTCACGTTTGCAAACGCAAGTGCCGGTTGCCAAAAAACATTAATTGTTTTCGCTGTGTTGTGAATCCCGTACAGGTATTATTGTGAATTTAATAAACGCTTTTTGATGTAGTGTTCAAATACAGTGTTTATATTTTGAATATGTGTGCATCTTCTGGGAAATTTCAGACTTTTTTAAGGATAAGAAGAATAGCCTCATCATTAGCAGAAAAAGGAAGCAGCCATCTTTCAGTCGTGGGAATACGCAAAGGTTAGTCTTTTTTAATTTAAAAACCTTTTCACCGTTTGAAAAGCGTAAGTTTGTTAACATTCAATTGACTAGGTTTAAACACGAACTTTTTCCAAAATATACAAAGAATGAAAGGTTTCTTTTACACAAAACATTTTTTAAACCCTTTTCCTGAGCCTTGGGAAACAATCGAGCTTTAAACAATAGTTTTTTTTAACTATTGTGTTATAAAAATTAGTATTTTAAGATCGCGGAGTGATTTTTTAGTGAATTATTTTTCAAGTTCTTAATATCCTGTGAGTGAAATTATTTTATTTGTAATAATTAAGTGTTAAAGGTGATCTTAAATGAAGAAAAAATATGTGAAATGTAAGTAAAGTAAATAATGTTAAATAATTTTTTGTATTTTAATTTTTAAATAATATGTTTTTATTTTATTAATTTACATTTTTTGTTGTTATTATACAGGTTTGGTGGTCATTTCCTGAAACAGTATTTGCTTCAAAATAAGGAGTCATCCTTTACCACCAAGTTACTTGAAATGATACAGCCGTAGAGTGGCTCCATCTAATTTTAAATGTGCTTTTGACGTTTTGTCAAAGGTGTCAGGGGTTTGTTTTGTTAATGCTTATTACTTTTTTAAATTGTATTTTTATTACATTTTAGTTACATACAATACATATGTAAATGAAAAATGATACATACATGACATATATAGGTATAAGACATAACCTATATAATACGAAATTTATGATTTTTATGCACAACAATTAAATATTGTTCTTATTTTATTCAAAAAGAAAAAATAATGGATATAACAATATTTTAAAGACAATCTGATTGATTTTAAACTTCTGTTTTAATGAGCAACGGATGAAGAATTAAGTATGTACTCGAATTTTAAAGAGAAAAAGAACACGTGTAAGTCAGCTGACACTCAAGGGTGCGCTATTATGGATGCTCCGAAATCCCGATAAAAGACTTTTCCGTTAGCCATATCAACCACCGTCAGTGTTTGAGATGATGTCGAATCATAGTGCCAGACTAGCGTCACTAAAATGTGAGTTCTTTGATAATTAAAATTTATTTTTTTCAATTAATTAATAATCTATTCTCTATTACATTTTTACAAATATATAAAAATATGTCTAATTAAAGTCTCTATTTTTTAACTTCAGTATGTGACAATGTAAATTTAAAAAATCAAATTATTCATATAATATAACAGGGGAAAAAAGCACAAATTTAAAGCAGGATTATTAATTTTAATTCTTTTTAGGAAAAAACAAAATTAACTTTGATATTATCTTTTTATTGTTTTTCCTCTTTTTTTTATTATTATACACAGATAATATAACACTACAGTATTTTGGAAATATGATTTTTTAATTAATTTTTAATATTGTATATAAGATGAAAAATTGTATTTATTTAAAAATAACTGAGTAACATATGTTAAGAAAAAACGCATATTTTCATAGTTATACATGTAAATTTTTGGCATGATTTCCTTCCTAATGTGAAACAATTTTAGAAATTTATTTCGCAATTTTATGATATAACTTTTATCTATCATCTCATGTTGTAAATTTTTCTAAATATTTTTATATCTCGATAAATTTTTTCACGCTTATCAATTAATATATTTATGCATAAAAAATCATATTTTTAAAATGCGATTTAATTTAATTTTTAATTCTTTAATATTTTTACTATATACGAAAATAATTGCAATTATATGAAAATATTTCATATTCCAGTTTAAAATAACAGCAATGGAATCTTCAAACAGATAATTCTGAATAAACAATTCATATCAATTATTGGACTTCAATAAAATCTATACAGGTATTTCTACTATCATTTACAAATCAAATTAGACTTCTAATTAAATAGACAGTGAATGCGTATATAAATACACATTCTTTTTTTGTTATTCAAGAATCCAGTATTCAATTATAAATGAAACTAATTACTTCTTTTTCACATTTGTCTTTTTAGTTTACAAAATTTTCAAACTGAGAATTGAAGATGACTAATAAAAATAAAAAACTATCTCGATGGTACTTCGGAGGTTTAGCATCGGCTGGTGCTGCATGTGTCACTCATCCTCTTGATTTGCTTAAGGTTTGTATAATTATTATCTTTTATTTAGAATTTAAAAATGAAATTAACAATCTACTCGGAAATTAAGACAAAGAATAATAAAACAAGTTAATTTATTAAAGACGTTATTAAGCTTTAAATCAAGTGCAATGGTGATTATTTTTCCTATTTTTAGAAATACTTTTCTTTATATATAACAGTTTCTATTTTGAATCTCATTTACTATTCCAATAAGTGCCCTCTAATTTTCGCAAATCAATAGCGATAAAAATAGAACGTCTATATTAAAATTCAATAAATCATAATTACGTAAAGGGTTAATATTATTGAATGGTAATATATTTTTTTTCCACAATTTTATTAAAATTAACTGAGAATATATATTTCTAATTATTTTTGTTTGGAGAAATGTTTTAAAAGTTTTGAGAATAATAATTTCATTGAACCTTGCACACCTAAGTTATTCCGAATAAATAAACATTTGCACAGTCTCAAGGATTTTTCGCGCGGTATAAAAGTTAATCGGGGACAAAATAATTTTACTTTCTGCTTATTTTTTTTCTCTTTTACAATGAAAATTTACACAATAAACTGTTTATTTTTATCTTTCTCTTTTTTCTCATGAAAAACAAAAACTTTCTCTGAAAAAAGTAAATTATATGAAAATTAGTCGAAGTATAATAATATATATGAAATAATTATTTAGGTGAAAACAAGTTAATTGAAGCTATTTTAAGTTCATTAATTTTATAATAAATTTTTTTAAGTATTCCTTATAGATTTTATTTATTTATATACAAATGTTTATTTATTTAGGTTCATTTACAAACTCAACAAGAAGGGAAATTATCAATGTCAAAACTTGCTGTGCGAGTAGTGAAGAAACAAGGTGTTCTTGCATTATATAATGGACTCTCAGCTTCTCTTCTTCGACAGTTAACATATTCAACTACTCGATTTGCATTTTACGAGGTATTTAAAAAAAAGAAAAATGAAAATTGTTTCACCTTTATAATCTTTTAAATTATAATTGTCAAATTTTTACCAATAGGTTGGAAAACAAAGTTTTGAATCTCCTGGACAAAATATGCCATTTTATCAAAAGTTATTACTGGCTGGATTATCAGGAGCCGCAGGTGGTGTCGTTGGAACTCCCGGAGATTTAATTAATGTGCGAATGCAAAACGATGTGAAAATTGCACCTGAGTTAAGAAGAAAGTAAATGGAAAATTTATAAATAACTTAATTATTGATTTAATAATGTGTTTCTTAATTTGAATTATTTAGTTAAAATAATGAAAAGTAATGTGTTAATAATTTAATTTCTAGCTATAAACATGCTCTTGATGGTTTAATTCGCGTTTGGAGTGAAGAAGGATTTCTAAGACTTTTTAATGGTTGTTCAACAGCAACTGGAAGAGCTGTGCTTATGACAATAGGACAATTAAGTTTTTATGATCAAATTAAAATAATTCTCTTGGAAAGTCAGATGTTTGAAGATAATCCAACAACGCATTTTCTCTCCAGTTTATTCGCAGTAAGATATTTTTTTAAAACTATATTAAAATATTTATATTTTTTTATTTATACAGCGAGTAAAATGTTATTTTTCTCACTGTTTTCTTGTATATAGGGTGCTATTGCAACAACTTTAACACAACCTTTAGATGTACTTAAAACACGAGCAATGAATGCTAAACCTGGAGAATTTAAGGTTAATTAGAATTCTTGATTATAATAAGTAAAACATAATTTATTTATTGACATATTTTTGTTTACAAAGTCACGTATGTATTTTTAATTTAATATTTAACTTTTATAGAGTATGGGACAATTAATTCTGTACACTGCCAAGTTAGGTCCATTAGGTTTTTTCAAGGTGAGTTATTTTCAAAATAAGTTTGATAAATATTTGCTTTTAATTAATTATCACGTACATCTTATAAATTTTCAGGGTTATGTACCTGCATTTGTGCGTCTTGCACCACAAACAATTTTAACATTTGTTTTCTTGGAACAACTTCGAACAAATTTTGGTTTTCTGCCACAAAGCATAAAATCTACTTAAAAATCGGAAGATTTTTTCCAAAAAATTTGCCGTCTTAATTTTTAATAATTACAGGACAATTTTTCATGGAAAATTTAGGGAAAAAAAATTATTCTCCATGAATAGAAAATATGTATCAAGTTTGATGTGACATTGTCAAAGCATTTATTCTCTTGAATTCGGAGAAATATTTTAGATGAAATGTAATAAGTAATTATTAGAATTGTTAAATAGTGAATTGCGCGACTGGTATTTATGACAATATTGTTAAGGATAATCAGGAGGAATTCCACTCTTATACATTCCATTAATTTATGTCTGTGAAGTAAGTACATTATGTGTTTACGGAGCGGAAAATTTTAATTAATTTTTAGGTAAAAGAAAAATATTTTGCGTTTATACACTGACTGAATCTATATTTAAAAAATTTCTAATTTTATCTGTTTTTAAATAGTATTTAGTACACGCACAAATTTACTTTATTTCATTCTATTATAGTTTATTTCTGAACAAAAAATGTCCATTATATATATTTTTTTGTGCTACTTATAAAGTTTAAGGGAATGTTTAAAAGATTAAGCTGTGCTTATATCTAATAGAAGTTAATGTTTAAAAGAAACTTGCAGTACAAAACACAATGTTAAAAGAAAGCTTATAACGAAAGAATTATTTATTGATACAAAATCAAGTAATTTCTTGCAATGATATTTTTATGTGATTGTTAGTCCATCGCATTTGTAAGTTATATTCGAATATTTTCCTACCATATTTACATTTTTAACACATTTATATATATGTATGTTATTATTTTTTCTCCATAAAGTGATTTCTTATTAATAGTATATCTATTTACAAAAGTGAAAACGCAAGGAATATGTGTCAAAAATTCTTTATTTTTTTGTCATACAAAATATTTTTAACGAAAGGAATATTTATAAAAATGCAATAAATGCTTTTATGTCAGTCTTGACGAAAAAAAAGAAATGTATTTTATTGAAATAGATAAAAATATACTTCTGTTCAAAATTTCCATAGTTTGTGTTTTTACATTTCTTTCTCGTGGAATTGATTTTTAAAAAAGTTGTTAATTACTTAAAAGGGAGCCAAATAGACTTTGGCTGAGTATACTTTGTGTACAACATTTCTTTGAATCGGGAATCATTTTCATCAGTTGCGAGATCAATCCAGTATTTGAAAAAGTCGAGCATATAAACGTCAAATTCTTCGAATGCTGGGGAGCATCCATGAGCGACTGAAGAATTATTATAAACTTCTTTGAATCCGTCAAAAAGATTTTCAAAACTTAAAAAGTTTATAACTCCAGGTGGAATTCCACTAGTAATCATCATATCGCAATATTCATTGATTGGAGATAAAACTCCACCGTACATTACTATGATCGCATTTCCAGCGATACAAGCGTTTATCACGCGAAGAAACAGATCATTGCTGTCCTTTCTTCCAATTGCAATTACTCCTTTAGGATCTCTAATTGTTAAAACTTCAACAGTACCATCTCTAATAATTGTTGATGAACTTCCATATAGAATTGGATTATCAAGTTGAGTTCTTATTAATTTGGCAAGAGGTCTATTTCTATGAAAATAAAATTTTAAAGTTTCAAATTACTATCAACAATTTTCTAAATATTTGCAAAAAATAATTTCTAATTTCGATTTATTAAATACTAACCCATCGGCGTGAATTCTATCTGCAAATTTTTGTAGAATTGCTTTCCTCTGACTTAAAGGTGTTAAATGCCATTTTTCAAATCCACGCTTCGCGGATTGTACACAACTGTCCACATCTTCTCTGGAAATATAAAGTAAGAAATTACAAAATATTGAAAAAAATGTATATATTATTTATCTTTGTTTGCTTTGTGTTTACATACTGTGACGCAGAAGCAAAAGAATTTCCTTTACAGTCAATCCAATATTTTCCACTCTTTGGTTCTTTCCATAAACCATCGTAAAAAAGATCAAATTTCTTTCCGGATCCTGTAAAAAATCCCGATTTCAATTCAAATCTACTAACGTTTGGACATTTGAGTTTAGTATCTGTTCGAAGTGCTACTCCTGGACCAAGTTCACCAAAAGAATTTATCCAAACAAGGGGAACCTGTAAAATAAAAGTAAAACGAAGAATGAGAACGTTACTTTCAAAAGTTGAATATATTTTATTTCTATTTTAATATTTACCATCATATTCATAACATAATATTTTGCCGACAAAACATTTTCAGTCCAAATTGAAATTGCGTCCCAATGTTTATCTTTGATTTTTAAAGAAATTTCTTCCTTAAATCGAAATATTGTTATAATTGTGTCCAAGTTTATTGAATCTTCAGTCTTTTTCTCTTTATAAAGTTGTGCAAATTTTTTCTCTATTGATTCTTGGATATAAACAGCAGATATTTTCCAAATACAAGGTCTCTCAGTTACTGAAGTTAAAAAGGAAACAACTGTATCCAAATCCGAATCGGATAAAACAATTACAACTGTATCTGAAAAATTAATTTGAAAATTAGTGAAAGTTTTACATTACATTAGTTAAGTGGAAAACACATAAAAAATTTTCTAATAATTTTTAATATTCACTTACTCATGATTAGTGGGACTTTTTCAGTAATATAATCTTGAATTATTGTTGGATAATATCTAAAATTAATTAAAAGTTTAATAAAAAGTAATACATTATTGATACTGATTATTGTATAATATTTACTGTTTATCATGAAGAAAAGTATCGCATAAAGTCGGATTGTCGAATAATGCAAAACATAATGTTTTCCAAACACAGAACATGCCGTTTGACGGCCAAAGACCATATTCTGTTACAAAAAAAGTACATTTAAAAATTTTATTATGCTTTAACATTTTTTATAAAAGAGTAAATTTTGTTAACTTACCAACGTTTGCATATTTCCAAAGTATATTTTCACGAATTGCTCGAATAAAGAAGAAGCAATAATCTTTCAAATTTGTTACTCTTGTTAGCGGATCTTCCGAAAAACATTTACTTGGAGAATTATTAACCGTGAAATATTTTTTATTTCGTTCTATGCTCTCCACAATGTGCTTTAACATTTTGATGAAATCCTCAACTTGGTTTCCTCGTGAGTCCCGATCTTTCATTGGGGGAATGATCTATAATAATTTAATTACAGAAACTTATAATGATAACAAGACAGTTAATTATCAGTATTTATAACTAATTATATTTGTAAAGGTAAATTACGTTTTCAAGTTTGACAGGTATCATGGATCCTTTATTCATTTCGAGATGTGACATAGCTTTTAGTAAACTATCCTTTATGTTACTTTCCATTATTATTATATTTCAGACTGATACAATTTTTATTATCTATTCACATGTAATTGAGCCGACGCCTAGCAATGACCGGCACAAACAAACAAAAAAACAAATAAAGGGGGAGATAAAAATGAATAAAAATTATCTGGATTGTAATATAGAAAAGAACATAACTGGTTACTCTAGTTACTTCGAACATTCCCCTAGAAGCAATCATTTGGACAAATTTGGGACAAATATATCCTATAAATTACTCAAATTGATTACATTATTAGAAAAGATAATTTAAAACTTGATAATTTGGTTCCTCGTTTATTGCAATGAAGGTGTTACATATTTGTATATGAAATAATATCTACAAAAATTATAAATGTCTACGCAGTCTATTTTTAAGCCACATTTTTCACTGCAATTCTAGATTACGTATAGAATAAGAGAATTAAAATTTTCAAGACTCTTCTCCTGTCGGCAGTATCAAAATAATTTATGTCATGCATTTTTTCAGAAATTCATATAATAACCGTGAACAACTAATCTTAAAAGAAAATAACAAATAATTAAATAATTTGATTACAGGATCAGAATTTAATTTGATCTTCTTGGCGATCGTTTTTACTAATGCTACATAATTTGTCAAATAACACTTTAATTAAGGTGAGAATCAAATGAGGTGACAATGTGGTGATATAAGTTCAACGTATGTAGGTGAAAAAAAAATTATTTTACTATTTAGTCTCATTTTTTTCAGGTAAATCAATGATCTCTGCAACAAATTTTGTAACATCAGTTTCCTTCTCAGCGTGATTAATTATAAAACTCAGTTGCAGAAGTTGATCATAATTCGGTCGACATTTGTAATCTTTCATTAAACTGGAACAAATAATGAAATTTAAAATTAAGCTAACATTGGATGAAATTGATGTTAAATGTTTATGCCCACCATTTGTTAATTAATTCCTCAAAACTAGCAGAAAATTTTTCTTCAGGCAATTTTGGTGCATCGTCTTTTACGACTTGTTTAAGTTGTTCAAAAGGAGTACCCCAAGTTTTATAAGGAAATTTCCCAGTTGCCAATTCAACAAGTGATATTCCTAAAGACCAGACATCAGACCTAATATCATAGTGGGAAGGATTTCCTGATGGATCTATCCTTTCTGGCTATAAAAAGATAATTAATATTAAAGGAGAGCTCAATGTATATTTCTAAAATTTAATACATTAATACTTACAGCCATGTAAGGTTTGCAACCAGCGTCAATTGTTTTTGCTACGGAATCAACTAGATATCCAGATATTCCAAAATCACAAATTTTTACTTCTCCTTTTCTATTTATTAATATATTACTAGGTTTTACATCTCTGTGAATAACTCTTAATTGTGAATACAAATAATGTAATGCACTTACTACCTAGAAAAACATTATTGAAATATTATTTATACATGTAATAATAAAATAATGTTAATACGAGGGGTTAACAACTCGTTAATTAAGGTGTACGCTCATGTTGAATTACTCTAGCTGAAATATCAAACATTCTCTAAAGTATATTGAACTATACTTTAAAAGAATTTCAAGTCCTCTTTTGTAAATTAACATAAATTACCAAAAATTTTTCCGAAATACCTGAATTACAGGTTGTAAAATCCCTCTTGTTAATCAATTATTGTTAGCAGTCGAAAATTAAAATGATATAAATCTCACTGCAAAGGCAATATTTCCTAAGATATGTTCTGGAATTGATCGTCCATTTTGGTAGACTTTCATGTAGAATTTGTCAAGACTCATATCCATTACTTCCATACAAATCCACACATCGCCTTCTCGAAATAGTGCTCCATAAAACTGAACAGTATATGGACAAGCCGAACTTCTCATTGAAATATCTAGATCCATTAATAATCGCTTCTGTTCTTGTGTGTTCACAGTAGCTGCGATTCTCTAGAAAGTAACAAATTTGTTCTTGTGTGTTCACAGTAGCTGCGATTCTCTAGAAAGTAACAAATTTATTACATTTTATTTTAATAAATATAATTTTTGCTAACTATTTCATATTAAAATCACCTTTACGGCCATAATAGTGCCACTTTGTTTATGCTTCATTTTGTCCACAACTCCATAAGCCCCTCTGCCCAAAGTACACAGCGTTTCGAGGTCATCAGCTTCAACAACAAATGTCTTTTCATCTATTGTTATTGTTGTTCTCTTATCTAGATTTCTTGGTGGCGTCCTAATTAAAAAAAAAAAAACAGTATAATTCAGTATTTCAATGTACTTTTAAGACTTAATAAAGTTTATTGTTCCGTTAGTAAATTTCTTCAATTTCATTAAACAATTTTGTTATCATTCTAATTTCTTTAGAATATAATATTGTTTACATTTTTAATTAAAATTAGTTTAATCATTTATACCGTAAGAATACTTAACTATGAATCAGGTCTAAGCGTGAGTGCGAGTGAGGCGCAATGGAACTGCGCATAAGAGCGTCCCTTTCGCACTCGTAGGCTGATTCATATAGCGAATTCGGTTATCTGCTCTGAGAGTGATCTTGCTCGGTGCAGGAGTATTGCTTGCTCTGCTCCGAAAATTATGTACTCTGCTCTGTCGCACTCTGTGACGTCATGAGCACTGGCAGAATGCAAATCTAGAGCAGAGCAGCCAAACCGAATGCTCCAAGCGCTCTGCGCCGGAGTGGATTTGTCAAACCGAACATGCGACTCCTGCTTGGAGCACTCTTAGAGCACTCCGGTGCAGTTAACCGAATTCGCTAATAGTTAACTATTCTTACTGTATAGTCATCAGCATTACTCCAAAAACTCTTATTGAAAGGCAAAATGCTTGTCATTTTACACTGCATTGTAAATATATAAATAAACATAAATTTTTGAGCAAAATTAAAAAAAAAACTTACAAAGGAACAGGGGCTTCTGTTGAAACTTGGAGCTTCAAATTTTTCTTCGGGCGTCTTAAAGCCATGATTGAAATTTTTAAAAAATTTAAAGTTTTTACAAATTGAGACTCACGGAAAATTCACTGTTTACACATATTTTTCACCCAAATAGCAAAAAAAAATTCATACTTATACGCGTTTATAGGTTATTTTGAATTATTACGTTATCAATAACGAAATATATTATTTTGTGTTTCATATGAACTTTGTTATTAGATAAATGTAAGTCCGGTGTTATTTTCAGTAAAGCACTTTACATCACCTCAAAATATTTTACGAATGAAATTCTAAAACATCAATGTCCTTCTTTATACAACTTAAATTAATTTTGAAGTTAGTCGTTTTTAGTTTTACAGATGAGAGCCAGTGTTGGGTAATAACCAGCGTCACTCGAAGGTTTTCTACGTATATTACCTTGTTTTATATACATAATGTAAAATACGTATCAAAGATTATTATACATATATAAAAAATTCACCTACTCGTATGTAATTTTAGTCATTTTTTTCATGTAAAATACACATGTAATATACATATAAAACCTATGTTATTTACATAGGGTGTATGTTATTCATATTGTATATTATCAATAATATTTTAATTATTCCCGCTTTTATTTTTTAATAATTATATTAAAAATTTTAAATTTATGATTGGTTATTTATTTTAGAGTCATTTTTATGATTGGTTAGATTTTATCTTCTCTCTCTCCACGTAAGAAATTAATTTTAAATGGCGATATTTGTATAGTATTTTAACAGGTTCATCGATCACGTTTCGTTTTTATGTGATTTTAAAGTAAAATTAACAAAATTTAAACAAATTTGACGTGCTTGTAATAAAAATAATGTAAATAAACTTTCTTTCTGAAAATTATTGATCAGGAAAGTTAGAATTGAAGGAGTTTTGGTTAGTAATTTATGGTATGTTTATCTTTATATTTACATCTGTCAAACTTTAGTTATTTCCTAAATTGTAAATTTCTGCCCTTTAATACTTTTTATAAGTACGTGTAATCTATTAAATATTCAGTTTTAAGATTATAGATGTTTAGTATTTAAAACTTTTTTCTTATTTGTATTTACTTCTTTTTGAGGTTAGGTTCGGGTATTTTCAATACCATTATATATTTTTAGATAATTTTTTGGTCATATCGATATGTATATGCAAATATATAAAGTTCGCAAGTATTTTTAATAACAAAAATTTGGTGTACGTACAATCTTGTTTATTATTTTTGTTAAAGTACGGATAATAGTTTTGTGATGATTGATAAGTTATTGCGGCAATTGAGTAATTTTGCCTGAAATTTAATTTTCTTTTTATTTCAGATTTCTCAAATGGTACATAAATAAGTATAATAAGTGAAAATGGCAATGGCGATGCGGAAACGAAGTGGTTCTGGATCAAAAAGACAGCATAAAGGGAAGCTGGTTCCAATTTATGAAAGTTTCTTCAAGGGAGAGGACTTAACATCAGCACATCCAAATTTTTGGAATGAATTATTTCTTATCAAGCCAATGGTTTGTTATTTAATATACAATCTCGTAAAATGTTTTTGAATATACATACGTAACTTAAAAATTACGATATATTCCAGGTTTCTCATATAGAAAATGAAATTCTACACATGACAGCGGAACAATTGAGTGCAAGTCGAGAGAATTTAAATTCTTTAGTTAGCCATTGTGTAGACACTTTAGTAGACGAACATCCTTTTCGAGTTGTATACGCTCTTCAAACATTGGCTGCAGTCATACAATCTATGTATAAAAAAGCGAGTCAAAGTGAATTTGGTTTCAATTTGATAGACATTTTAGTAGGCTTTGACTCTGCCGAACAGAGAATGACAACATTGATGCAGCACTGCAACAATTTTCTTACAGGTAAAAATATTTTTCTCCTGCATTTGTTTTGTAATCTGTAATAATAATTTTTCTAAACACTTTTTGTTCTTTCCGCAACTTTTCTTTGTCTATACTGTTAAAATCAAATTATTTTAGTGACCAATTCTTCTTTTTATCTTTCAGGCGAATATCCTGACAGTTTAAAGGCTTTGTGCTTAAAACTTTTGTTAATTATTGTTACTGGAATGGATAATGTGAGCCAGAATACTCTTCTTGAGTATGTCATGCTAAATAGTGTCTTTGAATCCCTTATACAAGTAAATCAAATTTCTTTTTATTGTTTATTTTTAATGGATGTTGATTAAATCATAAATGATTTATCTAATTTTCTTTCTAGTTGCTGAGGGACACTACTGCGAGGAATCGTCACGGAAATGATGCCGTTTTACTTTTGACACTTCTGGTCAATTATAGAAAACATGAAAGTGCAAATCCTTACATAGTCAAACTTTCAATTTTAGATGATGAACTTGCTCTAAATGGATATGGACAAGTTATATCGAGTTCACTAACTGAATTTTGTCGTCAATTTTCCCAACAAAAAGCCGGTATATATTTTTCGAATTTTACAATTAAAAAAAATTTATTTATGTGATTAAAAAATAAATTGAAAAAATTATTCACAGAGGTACAGGCTTCCTGGCTTTCGTCATTAACGAGTATTGTTGGTAATATGTTTGTCGGCGAAGAAGAAGCAAAAACCCAACAAGTGCGTGCGAATAATGCATTACTTCTAGCCTTGTATGAAGCTACACATCTTAATAGAAATTTCGTAACAACTTTGGCTTATACTCAAACTGATACGAGTGCTCCTCCTTCTCCAAATAATACATTGGGACCAAATGCGACTGCACCTGGTGCTAATCATCCGGATGTAATGGCTCAACCTTTTAATTTACTCGCAACGTTTCTTCAATATTGGTAATTTTTATTTATTGCATTCTAGGTATTTTATTTTCTATGTAAGTTCGTTTATTTATTTCTTTATATTGTATTTTTTCAGTTCAATAGTTATGCAGGCGATCAGAACGGAAGCAATAACGAACAATGTAAAACTTTGTTTTTTAATATTAAGCTGCATTTCTGAAGATCAATATGCAAATAGTTTAATGCACGATGCGAATTTATCATTTAAAGTCTATTTGCATAGAATGCCAATGCATCATAGAAAAATTCAGGATAAAGCCGCACCAACACAACCATTAGCAGCAACACTTTTGGGTAATTTTTAAAATTACATTTTTACTGTAGTTCAAATAAGAATTTGAATTTTATTTTTCTTTTCAATATTTTTAGATTTACTTGTGGAGTTTATTACATCACATATGATGAAGAAATTTCCTTTGGAATTGTATCATCTTTGCATTGGAGTTTTGCAAAGATTGTTATGTTATCAAAAACGTTGTAGAATAAGACTTGGATATCAATGGAAGGATTTATGGACAGCTTTAATAAATCTCTTAAAATTCCTGACGACACATGAGAATCATTTAGTTAAAAAAATGAATATTTTCCCACTTGCCATTCAAGTATGTTTTTATTCTTCTAATTCTCTTGTTTCTTTTGTTTCGATTGTATGTGAATTTAATAGTATAATTTGTTTCCTTCAGGTCGTTAATATTCTGAATCTATTCATTACATACGGAGATACATTTTTATCAAGCCCCAGTAGTTATGACGAATTATTTTACGAAATTATTAGGATGAGATTAATATTTACGAATTTGAATGCAATGGGTGAGAATTGATTATTTTATACATTAAGTATTTCTTTAATTGCTTTCGTTTTTGTTACTTTTATTATTAATACAAAATATTTATATTTTAATTTTAATTTTTTGTTATCAGCTCTAAGGTTTTCGACTACCGAGTCGTATGAATATAAAGAACATGCTCTTAAATTGACAAATTCGCTGGTTAATATGAGGGATATTGTTAATCATTTTCCACCAAAGATAACCGCATGGCTGACAAGTGAGAGTCTATCAACGCCAACGGAACAACAAATATTAGGTGTCATTATACAAAATTACGATAGTCTTACACTTAAATTACAGGATAATTTAGATCAATATGAGAGGTACTCCGAGAAACCCAATCACACGGCCTTTTTTGAAGAAATGGTGAGTTTTTAAAAAACTGTAAAAAAATGCTAATAAACAAATAATGATTTTTAACTAATAAAATATAATTTATAATTTTCCAGGTGACGGGAGTTGTAATTGATACTCGAGGTTCTATTGATCTCACAACATTGGACACGCAAGCCATTTTACAAGAGCTTTCTAATATTTCGTAACATATTCCGATAAACTGAATGCCTCATCCAAAAAGAAATATCTTCGTCATAATAAATATTTTTTATTAGAAAGGATTTCTAATATACTATAAGGTATGCTTATTCCAAGTATTATCATTAATACTTGGAGTATATATTAATTATTATTTATCCAACGAAGCGATTTTAACTTTAAAAAAGAAATTTTTATTTTGAGTTAAAATTCGTAAAATTTTATAAATGTTTTCCTAATTTCTTTTTTTTATCGATTTCGTTTAATTATCAAGATATTCTTGACGATTTAAACAGTTATGCTTCTATTTTGTTAGAATTTTACACATATATTACAATCAATGAAACAAATGTTGATTATTTTTATTAATAGTTAAATTTAAATATTTGTATACGTTTTGAATAATAATGAATCTGATAAATTTTCATTAAAAAATTGTCAATAAATCATAAGTTACCAAAAGGTTTATTTCAATTGTATATTTTAAAAAAGTTTTAAACTTTATAAAAATATATTTAAAACAGTAACAATATTTTAAAACATTGCGAATAACATCGAAAATTAAAATTCCTATATTAAAAACAGTATTTAATTAAAATTTACAATGGTCCCGAGATAAATAATCGATTTTGTTGTGAAACTATTTTTATCAGACACAAATCTTCGTCTTTTTTAGTTTAGACATTAAAGCATTACCAACTTTGGATTGATTTTTTCTCTCTAATTGATTGCTAATAAAGTCTCCGACTTTGACCATTTTTTCTAGATTAACTCCTGTTTCAAGGCCTTGTTCATTTAGAAAATAGAGTACATCTTCGGTGGCAACATTTCCCGTGGCACCTTCAGCGTATGGACAACCACCAAGACCAGAGACTGATGAATCGAAGGTTCTTATTCCATAGTCAAGACCTGTGTAAATATTCCCTATAGCCTGACCATAAGTATCATGAAAATGAAGAGCGAATTTACTGAAATCCCCTATTTCTTTTATTTCATTTAAAAGGGATTTGATTTTTTTCGGTGTTCCAACACCAATCGTATCACCAAGTGATACTTCATAACATCCAAGTTCCAATAATGCAGACGATAAGCTTGCTACTGAAAATGGTTTCATTGCTCCTTCATATGGACATGCAATAATACAAGAAATATATCCTCTAATTTTTATATTATTTTTCTTTGCTATATTAATAATTTCTTTCATTTTCAGCATATTCTCAGCTAGCGAGCAATTTGTATTTTTTTGGGAGAATGTTTCTGATGGAGAACAGAAAATTGCTATTTCTTTTGCACCCACTTCAATTGCTTTCTCGAGTCCTTTTACATTTGGAACTAAAACTGGGTAATTAATTCCTTCATATTTTTTTATTTCTTTAAATACTTCCATATTATCGGCCATTTGGGGTAACCATTTTGGTGAAACGAAACTCGTTACCTCGACGACTTGCAGTCCAGTTTCTGAAAGTCTGTTGATAAAATCTACTTTTATTGATGTTGGAATGATTTTCTTTTCATTCTGTAATCCATCACGAGGTCCGACTTCGACTATTTTAACAAAATCACTGTAGTATTTTTTATTAACATGTTTCGAGAAAAATTTTCTAGCTATAAACATTTTTGATTTTTTTCACTTGTATTTAATGATTCAGTATTGTTTCAGTGAAATGTAATCCGGGTTTGCTTTGTTGATTTGATTATTTATAATCTGAAAAAGTTACATAATGTCTACTGAAAAAAATTTTTATTTTGGTAAACATAACCTATTCGGTGCCTGATATATATTATATAGAAAAAATTAAATATGTTAAAATTACCTGGATAGAGAAGATTATGAATTTTGTTTAAATTTACAAGTAAAAAGTATATAAATATGAATTTGGAGTCCTTTAAAAATGTTCTAATTTGGCCGGTTTTATCTCAATTATTGTTGTTTACCACAAATCATCATTTTTTAAAACGATAACAATACAAAAAAATAGTGTTGGTACCACTGATTAAGTTTGAGCGCAAGAGGTCATTGACCTCAATTTTTCATTGGTCAGCAATTTTTAAAAATTTTTCTAACAAAAATTTTTTATTTTATTGTTAATTTTCGATTTAATATCTAATTTCTATTATAATACTAAAATTTTCTGAATAATTTGAATGCGAACGGCATTAATGCTATTTATTATGATAAAAACAGTGAATTTATAACAAATATTATTAAAATTTTAATTTTAAACATTGTTTTGTTCAAATAGTGTTTCAAATAAGCCCGCAGAATTTCGACCAATCATATCGCAGTACTGAGTTTTCATTTGTCCAGGCTTGTTGGCAACACTGCCGGAAACTGACGACTCGGCCATTTGCATGGCGCATGTCGAAGGATAAGCACGAGTTGTTGTTCTCAACTTAAAAAAGCGTAAGTAAATCATAAATTACATTGCTATATGTTATATTCTGTTCATTTTTGATAAATTAATTGTTTATTTTTATGATATGATGTTATACGTTTTGTAATAATTTGTTTTTCGGCGACTTCTTTTCTTGCGGGTTTCTCCCTAACCTCAAAATCATACGTTTGGCGCTTGTCATATTTTAACAAATTTCAGTTTAATATTTAATAAAAATCTAACTGGGGAATTGTTCTAAAGGTGATATTAATCATATTTAACATTAATATTTCATTCAATTATAGTTTTTTTGTATTTTGAGTGGGAGAAATTTGCAAATTTCGACACAGAGTTGACGTTGTTAAGTGTTGAAAAATAAGGTTAATTAATCGAATTTGTGTTTTGAAATAAACGGTTTTTAAAATTAGAACTTATTTTATGCATTGCTGTAAAAACTTTTGCTAAAAGCAACATAACCTTGCCTGAAATGGTTAAATTATGCATTATTAATTAACAGTGACAAACATAACTTTACATTGTTGGAAGTTTTGAATTTATTGAAAAAAGGGAATAAATTTATTAAGACCAACCAGAAATTACCAGTGGCACGTAATTTCATAACGTTGGTCATACTAAAATAACTTTTTTCAGTAAATTCAATGTTTGGAATTGTAAATTTACAATGCATAAAAAATTAACCACTTTAAAGGTTATGTTACTTTTGGCGGGCAAAAAGTTTTTTAATTTTTTTGAGACCAACAAATTAATTAATTAAATTAAATAAATAAATTTTTTTGGTTTTTAATTTGCAAAATAGTGAAGTTGAACTAATATTACAATTATTTTTGCAGTTGACTGAAAATGGTGAACGGAAGAATACCGTCGGTCTTTTCAAAGACCTATGTTACTCCGAGACGACCTTATGAGAAGGCCCGACTCGATCAAGAGTTGAGAATAATCGGAGAATATGGTCTCCGCAATAAAAGAGAGGTCTGGCGAGTTAAATACACGTTAGCAAAAATCAGGAAAGCAGCTCGTGAACTTCTAACTCTTGAGGAAAAAGACCAAAAACGTCTTTTTGAAGGTAATAAGAGCATGGGAAAAAACATTTTTAATTATAACTAATTAATTAATAATAAGTTATAAATTTTATAATTTATTTGCTTATATATTTTTTTGAAAATGTTTCCAGTTTTCTCTATTTGAGTATAATTTTAATTTTTATGATGATATTAACACTTGTATTTTCTGACACCTCTTGTCTGAATATTCTTGTTGAATCAAATTAATCTGAAAAAAGATTTAAAAAGTCAATTTTAATGATTTTGCTTTGAATTTTATAAGTTTAAAAATAAATTTTTTTTTAGGAAATGCGTTGTTGCGTCGATTGGTGAGAATCGGTGTACTTGATGAATCCAGAATGAAATTGGATTACGTTCTCGGGTTGAAGATTGAAGATTTCTTGGAACGACGATTGCAAACCCAAGTTTTCAAACTTGGATTGGCGAAATCTATTCATCACGCCCGTGTATTGATTAGGCAACGTCACATCAGGTTTGCACTGTTTAATAATTGAATAAATATTTACGCCTTGTTGTACTGGGCAAGGAATATGTACAATTTATGTAGATTGTTTCTAATCATCAAGGCGAAATTAAATTCCTGTGTTAATCATCGTTCAAAGAATGTTCTTTGCTCGACTTCAAATCAGGAGACAATTCTTAAAATTAAGTTGTCACATTATTAATTTGATTTAAAGAATAATTTTTAATTGCTATTCATTCACTCGCTTATTTGGTAGAGGAATAAAATGTAATAATAAAAATTGTTTTCCAGAGTTAGGAAACAAGTTGTAAACATCCCAAGCTTCGTTGTCAGATTGGACAGCCAAAAGCATATTGACTTCTCATTGAAGTCACCGTTCGGTGGTGGTCGCCCTGGACGTGTAAAGAGGAAGAATTTGCGCAAGGGAAGTAGTGGCGCAGCAGCTGAGGAGGAAGAAGATTAATTTTAAGATTGGAGGATTCTTTTCAGCTGAAGAATGTTCCAATAAATCGCAAAAGAAAATTCAACGTATGTTTTTTTCCAAATATCATTAATCTCTTATTCCAATATCAGGGTGGTCGCAAATCAGAGGAAATTTGACATATTTTTATAATCAGGAAAAAGTCAGTGATTCTTTCCAACCTATAAATTTCAGAATTACTTTTGAAGAAAAAAACCTGTAATACAATATCAATTTTATTATACTAGAAATTTGAATAATTTAAAAATTTAGCAGCCTGGGGATTAAAAATTAAATTTTGCGACTACCCTAAATATCCATTTTGTGCACAATCTGATAGTTTTTGTTAAATGATTTTTTTTACGTGAAATTCAGCATTGAAATTTTTTTAATATTTCGTTAGATATTAAAAATATTGAAATATTCATATTTTTAGTAACATGATTTTTTTTTTAATTTTTTGATTATTTTGAGTATTTCTTAATTTTCAATATTGAAGATAAATTGAACATAATTGGAATTTAATATTATTAATTTTCAATTATGTCAAATTTTACAAATTTAACAATAACTTATCATTTATATTTTTTAAATGTGTTGAATATTTTTGCTTTTTGGTATTGAAATAAATAAGAACGAAAAAATATACACGTATAATGTATATAGTTTTTATTTATTTGAATATTCAAAAAGAACAATTGCCAATGTCTATAAACTGTTGTGAATATTTTTGTTTAAATTTTTTTAATTTTCAGCTAATGAGACATTTTTAGTATTCTTGTTTTCGAAATTAGTTGTGCATATTCAGATTCCTTATCCTAAGAAGTTGATTCCTTTGCGTTTATACAAATTTTGAAGTTACGGTTTTTAATTTTAGAAATAGTCTTCTTATTAATTTAGAATTGGTTTTTTAGATAGTTTTTTTAGTTAGTTATTCAAATTGAATTAAAAAGAAAAATCGTATTTTTCACTTTTATTGAATTTATTATTTTTAAATTCAAATAATTCATTGTTATTTTGCGATGAAAGAGTTTTCTCGAAATATGGAAGATATTTGCGAAAGTAAAAGGAAAATAGATAGGTGTATTCATTTTTATTGAAGAAAACGACCTTTAGCGAATTCAAGCCTTTTTTTATAGCATTTTACAGCTAGGGATCTTTGATCCTTCTACCCTCTCTCCTTGTTTCCTTGTATTTTTCTGTAAATCTCAGCAGCATCCTTCTCCGTGGACCATTCAAAGTTGGTCAAGTGTTCTTTGCTGTTCATCTTTAATGCATACCTTTCGTTGTGGGCAAGTCCGTGTCAACTGTGGTACTTGGTGTGGGGAGAGTAAAAGAGAGAAAGAGAGAGAGAGAGAGAGAGAGGGAGAAAATATAGATAAGGCATAGAACTCGATGAGCACAACGACCTTCTCGAGGTCGACATCTTTTGCTTTTGCTCGTATGGAAATTTTATGGATTCTATTCAGTCTTCCTATTACTACTTGAAACTCCAAAATATATACGTCCTTCACTTGAAAATCTGGTTTCCTTCTCCATAAGGATTGAATTTATCAAGATTCAAATGTCCAATCCATGCAAAAGTCCCTTCTTTATCTATTTATGCAAAGATATCCTTTTCTTCCCCGGGTTATTTCACTTTCATAATTTCAATAAGTAGAATTTATGCATGTTTATGAAATTATAACTTCATTTTTCCAGATTTATGAGTTGTTAAAAATATCCATATTCCTATCCCATTTCTCGAAAAATATAATTTTTGTCCATTTAATATTTTTTGTATTTTTTATCATGAAGGAATTTAATTTTACAACTTAGAAAACTAAAGATTTCGCAATTTATTTTCAGAATAAGTGAATTTTATTTTATTCTCTGACATGGAAAATTTGTCTGCTAGTTGATTATAAGTATGATTAATGTCTCACTTGAGTCTCGTTTTCTCGCTTTTAAAATTCTTTAAAAGTCTAATAAACAATTTTAGTTTCGTTTGCTTGAATCTCTTCAAATAAATCTTAACAAACATCTCTTAAAAATATTTCCCAGATAAACAATTTCATCGTATATTCTCTCATATAAATTTCTTCACAGTTTACAAATATTACAACACATTTTGTTTTCCGCATATTTTTCTTATTAAATGCAAACTGTAAACCAGTTAAGTCTCCAGGGCATATATGTGAGAGAAAAAAAAACAAAAATTGCAAGGTTTTTTTTCTTTGTTAGAAAAAAATGATTTTGACGTAATAATGAGCACGTGTCTTTATAGAAAGCAGGTTTTACAAGGTGTTGGATCATTCGCTCTTCTACGGTTCTAAAACAGAATTGAGTATGCGTTCTCCTTGCATTTCTTTGAATAGGGTGCGGCATATGATTCAAAGCAAATGGTTAGGTATATAGGTACAGGAGTTGAGAAGATGTGAAAAAAGTTTACGAATCTATATAGAGATATTCGCATATATTTTGATTTTTTGATTTGATTTTAATTTTTATCGAATCAAAAATTTAAGATCAAATCTTATAATTATTTTGTAAATTATTGTCTAAAAATATTTTTTTGAAATAATTTTTTGCTTGAAAAAATATTAATTTTTCTGAATTGTTGATGATAAACGTTGTCGACTTCAACATACGTAAAGTATTTCAACATATAAAAAATATGTAATTTTTGAAGGAAAATTTCAAATTGGTCAATACGTTTACAAAATAAAGGATGATTTTTAATATACATGTGCGTAGGTTGTATAAAGTGTTTACAGGTATACCATGTCTGGTGCATATTGCGTCACACCTTCATCATATAGAAATCGAGATTATATTCTATCTTCTACGCGGTCTACTCAAACAATCATACAAGACTGGTCCGTACACCATTGGCTTTGTGAGATTCGAGATCGTATAAATGGACCCTAGCAGGCAATATCTCCGTTAAACCTTACGTAAGGTGATCTGTTTGTTTTGCTCACCACACAACATGGCAGACATCGCGATTTGCACAGAAAAGCATTAGTGAACTATAGTGGTTGTATTATATACTTGAGAGAACCGCAAGCGTTATAGAGAGTGGCTTTCCAAGTAAACGTCCAGGGTGTTTGTTTCTTGAAAAATTCAATTTTTCGTCTCACAATATTAGTCCGTCTAAATAAATAATTTCAATATTCATCGCATAGATATTTCTTTAAAGAAAAATTTTTCTCTGTCCACGTTCGGGAAATGTTCTGTAAGAAATGTGTAACATATTTTTCTGAAAACTACGTTCCTTAGAATTCTTTGAGAATTATTCTCTAAACTTTCCTTTTTTTCGTGAAGTTTTGTTGGAATAAGTTCCAATTCTCTTTTTGATTTCCTATGCTCGTGTATTTTTTCATAATGTTCATTCTTACATGAAAACTAATTCTGGTAATTTATGTGGCAATACAAGAATGATCCATGAATTCGAAGGATGACTTTTAGTATCGAAAGAATAATAAAAATTCTAGGATGACATTCAAATCGCACCTTAACAATCGATCTATTGTTAGCCTCTCAATGATTTTGATTGACATTCTAGGAAAACTAATTGCCGGAAATGATACTTGTATATAGGTGATAAAAATGTAAAAATAAGGAAAATATTTTGAATTCTATCTCTCACGTAATATATATAGAAAATATCTGAATTAAGAACAAGCAAAATTATCATTCGTGATTAATAGGAAAAATTTTTTTTGTTTCTGGTCCATATCTCTATTCCTCTCTCGTATTTATATACATATATATATGTTGTATAGTTTGATACATACTTGGGCGCGCGGATATTGGGCGCAATAAATTTTCAAAGACGCGCACCCGAGAAGGTATCAAATATAAATCTAGAATTCGATTGGCGCGAATGTATTTTCCAAGTGACTGCCGTTTCCATTATTTTCTCCTTATCCCGTTTGTTTCGTGGCACGTGTTGCAATACTTTTCCCATACATATACTATATGTGCGCGCAAAAAAGGAAGTGTTGTATAGCTGAAAAGTAAATAAGGTGTGAAATATTACACCGGTGCCAGTGGGTATAAAAAGGGTGGTTGCGATTCCGTGGCGGGTGAAGGAGGAGGCGCGAAGTATAGCAGCTAGTATCCATCTCACGAGCTGTCAGAACCACGTGGTTATCAAGTTGGCAGCCCACCCAAGAAATAGATGTAAACGTTCAACATATATGTATATAGAAATACTTTATTCGAAGAAACGAAATCGCAAAGAGTGTATATCCATTTCGATTACTCAATTACTTGCTCTGTATTCTTACTATTATGCTTATATTATGCTTACTGATAATGAGATCTCTGAGAAATCTGGGAAAAAATGTGTAAAATTATTGCATTTCTCATTTTGCGTAGGTGGATTTTTTTTATCTGCAATACAGAATAGTGATGATTTTGTATATGAATTACAAAGATCACAGATTCACAGTTTTTCACAGATTAAAAATTTTCTCATCAACTTTTAATCAATCAGTTTTCATTAGTCAATGTCAAAATAAATTTATTAATACAAATTTTAATGGATTTTAAATTTAATTAATCTGAATTTCAACTTATTTTAATTTTAATCAAACTCAAATTTAATTCATCGAAATTTCTATCCATTTGTACTGAAATAAAAATTATTTTCTATATGAGAGAAAATTTGATTGAATCAAAGACGTGTTTTTCATTAAAGATACTGATTTTTTATTTGCAGAAGTAATGCTCGAGGATAATCTCTGGATGTGAGGGATGCTCAACTGATGAGAAACGTGGGTCAGATTTCAAGGACGTGAAAGGTATCAAGGAGAGCAAAGGATCGGGAACTAAAGGCTGTCTCTGGTGATACGTCTCCTTTTTCAGGATTGGCAAGCTCGAATCTCTCTCTTTCTCGTTGCTTCGTTGGAGCTTTTACGATTGGCAGCAAAGGGTAAGTGAACTTTTACAAACACTTTTTTCTCCAACGTACACTCTCAAAAGGTCATCTTTTCCAATTGATGCTGCGCAGTTAGTTTGGTATATCTATTAGTTTCTATTATAGATTCGGTATTTTTTTTCTATCCCCCCCCATTATAAATATTATCAGCCTTCGGTGACAATATGTGTGCGGATCTATTAAATATCCCTTGGTTGATCATACGCTGAAGGGTTTCCTTCCTGTGGTAGAAGTAACGTGCCAACCATTAATCACACAGTCTCTGAAAATTCGATGAAGAGAAAGCTTGACAGAAAAGCGATTATGGCCAGTCTTCTGGAAAATTGCACTTGCTTTTCCTATGCTATGCAAATTTTAATCGAGAGTTATTGTTCATTCTTCTGCGAACACATTTTTGATAATTTTAGTTGAATAAATAAAAGTAGAGAAGCAAAGAGAGGGAAAATAAATTATTTTTTTCCTTCCTTTTATATCTTTATTTATTTCTCTCTTTTATTTTTTTTTCTTTTTTTAAATATCAGTTACTTTTTAACTTTTGTTCGCAAAAAAATCAAATAGATTAATCGATTCATTTTTAAATATTCCATACATTTTTTTTATTAGTTTAAAAGTCTCTTTCTCTCTCAATGGATGATGATGTTAACCTTAATTTGAAGTGTAGTTACAATATTGGTAGTAGCTGTAATGGAAAATCCATTTTTTTCGGCTGAAGATACATTACGTAAATTAAATTAAGTTTCCATTGAATTGAATCGATTAAATTCATTTGTTATAAAAATAAATTACTAAAATGAGATTTTTTTCTGAAATACGATTTGGAGCGTAAATTATTGTAAATTTATTTCTCCTTTGGTTTATATCTCTTGAGAATGTAGTTTTGAAGCTTGAAAACAACGAGAGCTTTTTTCGTCTATATCCACCTCTACACTATATACATATGTCGCTTCAAAACACGAAATGCATATCGTTTCGCTCTATTTCATTTGATTTCTGATCAATTTTACAACCCGGGATTACACATTCTAAAAGCAATAATGCATATTTCAATATTCGCTTCGATACCCTGGATGCGTACTCACCTGACAAATAATTCAAATTGGAAAACGTTTTCTGAAGATGACGTAATGGCAAACAGAAAAAAAATATATAGATATATACTTATAAATGTGTCATTCAGATTTGATGTATTGCATTTTATTAGTATAAAAGTAAATCCATATAAAAATTGGTGCGAAAATTTTTTAAAGGTAGAAGTGTAATTGAATATTGGCAATTTACAAAAAGGGCTCAACTCTGATTTTATCAATTTTGCAGTGAGAACAAAAAAGCATTAATTTTCTGTCGAATAATTCTAAAGGGATAATTTTTCCTAATCTACATTAAAAAAAAAATTTATTTGGTTATTCAAATAACTAATTACTTGTTTATTATCAAGTATAAATATTTACTTGGACAAAGTAATTTTTATTCAAATCAAATAAAACGGAATTGAATTAATAATTTCTGTATTTGAATCAAATACTATTTAATTGATTCAAAAATTTGATACAAATAAATTTTTATCTAATAATAGTCAAGCTTTAACATATATTTAAACTGCAGGAAATTTTTTTAGAGGTCATAAAATTCTTCAGTGTACATTTAGGTTTATAAATATATAATTTCGTTTAAAAGAAGTTGAAAAAAATGTTGATTATATTTTTTATCTCCTTTACGAGTTAAAATCACCTGGGTTCTTTATACGATATAAAAATCCCTGTAATTAACTTTCGGAATAATTTATTAATTGATAAAAATACTTTCCAAGGTACTAAGAACTCATAAAATAATGATTCATTAGATAAGTTATTAGCAATTAATTATTATTACTATTATTATTTTTATTGATAGTGATTGTAAATTATTATTATTAATTTTTAAATAATAGAACTTGTTGTACATGAATTCACGCGATAAACTTTTTTTTTCGGTAAAAATTTCTCATCATCATCATCATCAGACAGTGAAGGCCATCAGGATTCTTTGGTGAGTTTTTCGTTTCGGAAATTGTAACACAACTCATCAGGAACAATCCTGTTACTGGCTATAGCAATATTAAGAGGGATTATAAGTTTCTTCACTCCATACATGATTCAAGATATCTTAGGGGAATAATTTCTCATGAGATCTCTCAATCATTCTTGGCAATTATGCCATTCATCGTGATCCTTTATTTTCCTCCCTCAGACAGAATATAAAGTGTAGCTTCAATATTCTTCCTTTAAATTGGTGCTTCTCATTTTCTTTTTTTTTGAAAAATTTTTCCTCAGGTTGTAAAGTAATTCCTTTGTTACAAAACAATAGTAATGCGTGAAACTTAAATAATTCTATATTGTAAAAAAAATTTATTTACTTTATTAACTGATTACTTGTCTATTATTAAATAAATATTTACTTGTACCAAATAATTTTTATTTAAGTCAAATTAACTGTAAAAGTGAAATAATAATTTCTGAATTTGAATCAAATTTAGTTGACTTAAATAAAATGCATTTGATAAAAATTAAATATTTATTTGATAATACTGATAATAGACAATTAATGCATTATTTGAATACTAAATAAATTTTTTTCACCGTGTGGACCTAAATTTTAGTTGCAATATTCCTTTATTATTTCATAAGAAGAAAAGTTGCTGGTGTGAAATAAGAAGAATCCTCTCGTTTTGGAAAAATTTTTTTCTCGGCGTATGTATCGTAGATTTCGTTTAAGAACAATTACCAGGAAATGTGTATTAGGTATTTTGTACAGAAAGGCTTATAATCTTTGGACTTGGTTGATGGTGGTCTTAAAGTTCTCTAGCCTTTCTAAGCATTTAAGTGCTTATTCGCATTGCAGTTCACATTAAAGTTGGCCGAGGATATTGTATATATAATATACATATATATACTCATATGTTAGTACCGCTGGAAGAATACGACTACTACTTTGTATTTACCGATGTTCGCATATAGTGCAACGACAAAACATGCTGCTCTTGCTAGGGGTAATTTTGCGTAATATGTACCTGGCAATTTCGAGGATAACGCGAACTGACGCTTATTCGTATACGCAGAGAGAGAGATAGAGAGAGAGAGAGCACACCGTGCGAGTGGAGTATAACGCCCGTCGAACGACAGAGTAAATTGTAATTCGACGCGACGTGTATGGCCATGTAGCGTGCATGAACATTAGCCGAACGATGCTACGTGTTCAAAATGCGTTTAGGTACATGTGCATTGTGCACACGCTTCGTCACCAATGAATTTACAACAATGAGTGAAGCTTGATTAGAAAATTGCCGAAAGATTTTATTTTTCATTCCCTATGCTCTTAGAAATACAATCTGAAATTTCTGAGCATTTCTATCAATTTTTACTATTTCCAGAGTAAATTTTACTATACTTCCAAAGTAAATTTTAGTAAAATTAGTAAAATTTAATTCGGACATAGCAAAATTTACTTCGGAAATAGTAAAAATTGCAAGAAATTCTTGATAATTAATTTTCTGATCAATTTATTTTATTTTTCAGTGACAAGAATGACAATCGACAATCTGAAGGACAGGAAGGATGTGGAGAAGAAAAGTAGCTCCTGCACACTGCCGTTTCTTTTTTTATTATATATTAAAAAAATTTTTTTTACGGTTCCGTGTGGCCCCCGATCCGGCGCAGAAGTGCGATCAAGAGTCGGAGATCTTCGGGGGTGGCTCAGAAGGGGTGATGTGGTAGGATCCCATCGCCACAACGTGGGACCACATTATTCATCAACCGATGAGTCGATTGTTTATACAATTTATTATTTATTTGCTTCCTATTATTTATAATTTGACCTTCCCTGTTTAGCACAGTTTTTTTGAGTTTATTCCCTTCATAATATATATAGAATCACAAAATTAATTTCAAGATTAAAAATTAATTTTCAAGATAATAACTTCTTGCAATTACTTTTTTTTATTATAAAATAAATAGATCAATATTGACTCAAAACAGGGAAGGAATCCTAACAACATATTGACAGCATTGACAAAATATATTATTTACTT